>BGPR01005170.1:0-20247 GCA_013235015.1 Araneus ventricosus | reverse complement strand
CTGATGTACTTCGTTCGGTTATTGCTCACATAGCGAATATTTTTTCTTCGTTCTGCGAAAAGGAACCTCCGTTGTTTAGAGCACATAACTTGAATATTTTCCACTGTTCTCGAGAGAACACTCACCCCGTTGTTTAGTGAGCACATAACCCGAATATTTTCACTGTTCTACGAAAGAACACTCCCGTGTTTTAACACGTTTACATAGCCAGATAATTTTCACTGTTCTCTGAAAGAGAAACACTCCGTTGTTGGCAGGCACAACCCGAATATTTTCACTGTTCTACGAAAGAGAACACTCCGTTGGTGCTGAACACATAACCCGAATATTTTCACTGTTCTATGACACACCAAAACACGAATATTTAAGTGTAGGTAGCGCAATAACAACGATTAAACTTTATTCCATTCGTCAATAAAACATCATATGGGAAAGTAGAATTAAAACCGGGTTGAATGGAGATTTCGAGACCCTGCACAGACTAAAATATTCGACAGAGACTAATCAAATTTTATTAAAATAATTCGATTTATCGAATTGCAATATATCTTTTCAGAAAAGTCGCAGTTTCTTTTACTTTTTTATCATGTCATATGTCAGCAGTTTCTTTACTTTTTTATATAAAAAGTCAAACAACCAGGTACCCATGTTAACGCTATGGGAAATTAGAAAACACGATTCAAGTGTGGAAAGTAGCATTAATTTTACTTTATATCGAATTCAAAGAGATATTAGTTGCAAAAATTCACGTATGCAAGCAGTTGCCTTCTTCTTCCTTCCGCCGTGCAGCTTCGATGAGGCACAGCTGAACGGAAGTTTTACATTGAGTTAACCATTATTTGTTATCTAATTTAGAAAATTCTCATTAAAATATAGGCCAATCAACGTCTGAGTGTTTTTTATCATTTCAGCAAGTATCATTAAAACTGACTGTTGTCCCGGGTCTTACGCTACTTAAGGTACCGGTTTTTTCCGCCGAGTGCAGAGGGTTACTAAGAAAACGAAGTAGAGACCAGCGGAATTATTGAAATAAATCCTTATTGTTTGATAGGGTATAATACCGTATAAAGTAGGCTGGACTAAAATGATTTTTAAAAGAGCAGTAGTTTTAAGTAAGGATAGTTTAAAATCAAGACGAACGTTAAGAGAGTTGACGTCTTAAAATTAAATAAACCCTTCACAGAAGCAGTGAGTTGATAACATGCGCACGCCACTATGAGCTGTTCCTTTTTCATTGACTAATAGAGTGTAATTCAGTATCATCCACTAGAAGAACTAATAATAGGGATAAAGGTACCCGGTTTATATCCTCTTCCCCACATTTGATGAACTTTTGGTACGTATATGAAACATTTTCTGTGTCCAGAGCACACTGGGACAATGGAATCACCTTTCTAAAATTTCTCACAATTCGAAAATCCACCAAAAATTTTTCCTTCAGGTCATGGACGTTTAAACATCTCATTTCGTCCTAATTTCAGAATTACTCAGTTTCTCATTTGGACATGGAAACTTTAAAACCTGTCTACAAATGCTTATTGAAGATTTTCTATGTCAAAGCACACTGGGACAGTAAATCCACCTTTATCAATTTCTCACAATGCAAAATCCACAAAAGTTTTTCCCTTCCATCCATGGACGTTTCAAAACCATCCATTTCGTCCTAATTTCAGAGATTGTCTCAATTTCTCATTGGACATGTAAACTTTAAAGTCTATCTAAAATAGCGTATATGAAACATTTCTGTGTCAAAGCACACTGGGACAATGGAATTACCTTTATGAAATTTCTCACAATGCGAAATCCACCAAAGAATTTTTCCTTCCATTCATGGACGTTTGAAAGCCATCCATTTCGTCCCTAATTTCAGAATTACTCAATTTCTAGATGTTTACTCATCAGCCAGTCTACAGAAGAACAATTTAGCATGGCCTCCACCTATCTCTACTTTAGTCCACAACAAAACTTGTTTTGCATCATTTTGTGAATTTATCGACAGCATTTTTCCCCACATTATATAGACTATAAACTTTGTATGTGTTTGGCTGGCATTGGCGTTTTTTTCTTTTAACTTTTGTTTATTTATTTTAATTTTTCAATTTTTGGTATTCATTTTTTTTCTCTCGATTATATTTGGATCAGACCCTTTTGTTTTGACAACTGTTCGAAATTTGTGTGTTTTATAATGTTGTGTGATATTTTGTGTGCTTTTATTTGATTTTTGAATGCTTTATCCTTTATTTCATTTTTCCCCACCTTGTACAGCTTTTACTCCATTTCTCGTTATTATCCATTTTTTTGTTGCGTATATGTGACCAGTTACTTTGCATCTGTACCTTTTTAAAAATTTTCTATTATGTTTCGGTATCTCTTCCCCTTGTTTATTCATTTCATTGCTTTATACCATTCATGTGTTCGTATGGATGTGACCAATTTATTATATATTTGTTTCTGTTTTTCTCCTCCCCTTTTCTGTTTGGAATTTTCATTTGTATCATTTAATTTGAAGCTTCCTTCAACCCTTTTTCTGAGTCTTTTATACTTGTTGATGCACAAGGAGTTTTTTCCTCAAGAGATTGAAAAAACAGCACACTGGGAAAGCGGCAATTTTTTGATTTCTAGGTGTTCCATTAAATCACTTTTCCTCTCACTTGAACAGCAGGAATCATCTCCGGAATGATCCGCGTTGTAATTTCTTTCGGCACAGCGCGCACGTCATGCGATTTGATTGGCCAACACTGGATCAAAACCATCAATCCCTACGAGAGGCAAATCGGCAAAATAATTTCTCTTTCGAGTTTCCACTTGCAAGTAGGTTAGTGAGGTCAGGAGAAAGCGAACCGGGTTTCGTTCACCCGAAGGGATCATTGTCTGAAAGCCTAAAGCGTTAATACTCAATTAGAGCATGGGGGGGAGGCATTTTCTGACGTCACCAGCGAGCGTTTGTTTACATTAGGAGGGCACCCAACCACCGAGTAAGTTCCGTCCTGTTCTACTTTCGGATCTTCTGTTTGATGTCTCAGCATGTGTAATCGTTTTACATAATTATTATATAATTTCCTTTAATATTTTTGCGGCGTTCAGTGTGGCCTAGTTAATAAATTAATCAAAGCTGGCAGCTTTTACATAAAATGTATTTATAGATGGGACAAAGGCGGAAGATGGGACGCATGCGCGTTGAGATGTCACTTTACGTGTAAGCAATAGTTTCGTTCTTTGAAGTGAAGAACCACAGAGTCCATAAAATTGATCAACTCATTGAGTAATTGAAAGCCATCACTGGCGCTATTGTTTAGCAATGGATTCGGAAACCCTCCGCGCTCCTGCGCATGCGCCGGATATTTTCATCAAAATAGGGGGAAAGTGAAGGATGGAAGGGTGATGTTTACATTTTACTGAGCGTGATCTAACAAAGAGCTCCAGAAATGTGTAGATCCAGATTCATAAACATAAAACAAATAAACCGAAATTAGATTAAGTATGTGATTCGTGATTATATACTCTATGTCCATTTTTCTGTATATCAGATACAAAATCGAATTTAGGGAAAAAACAGTGTTGAAATTATTTTCTCAGATGATTGTTTTAAATCATAGATGGCAACAGTTTTCACTAATTTGAAAAAAAAAAGAAAAAATCAAAGCTGAAATCATTTTCTCAGATGATTGTTTTAAATCATAGATGGCAACAGTTTTTACTTTGTGATGTTAAACGTATTTTTTCTAACATCAGAATTTAATTAAAATTTTAACTTAAATGCAAATAAAAAGGTATTTCTTTTCCTTCATTATTATTCTGGCCTATTTAATTTAGCTAGTAGTAATTCAAAATATCCGAGTATGAAGTTAATCAAATCTGATGCGGCTATGTGTAATACCAAAGAAATAAATAGAATATATTTTAATGTAGGCTATATTTGACAGGGGAGTCACAGCTAGTTGAAAATATTAGTCATTCATAGAAACCATTATCACCAACTCATTCCCGTGACCACGATATCATGACAACACCGCTGAAATGTCAAAGGAAAAAAAATCATAGATGTTTTTTTTTTAATTATCATGTTCACATATTTTTAGGCAGTCAACCCTTTGATGGATTTAGTTTAAATTTTAATACCGACCTATAATTCTATAAAACCAAATACCAAATTTCACCTATCTAACTCATTGCGTTTCTGAGTTAACGCGTCGATATGCGCACGACAGGCTTACCTTTTTTGCGAATTCCATGCTAAAATTTGATTAAGATCTGCTGTCTGTGAAAACCGCAGATCAAATTTCATCCATCTAACTTGTTGTGTTTCTGAGTTATCATGCTCACAAATAGACAGACAATGTTCCAAAAATTGCTTATCGAACTCGGGGAGGACTAAATGTGAAGATTTATTTAAATTTATATGTCGAATTCTTTGGCGTTCGGCTACAATACTTTCTGTCTGGATACTTCGCATACGAGAGTAAGTCACTAAAGATAAGAAACATCTCATCATCTCATCGTCATCGTCGTGGTCAGATGAAAATCGCTGGGGGCTAAGCCTGGGCTGTAAGTTGGAAGTTCTAGCACTAACCAACCAAACTTAGCTCCAAGCGATTTTCATCTGTTTGGTTCACTAAAGCAACATATTGGAGGCAAACATTTTGCAGATGATGATGACATTCAACACGAAGTCCTACTGTGGATCAGACAGCAACGCAAAAAAAAACTTTATGCAGCTGGAATTGGGGCGCTAATAAAACGATGGGATAAGTGCGTCAACATTGGTGGAGATAATGTTGAAAAATAAAATTGTTTACAAGTGATTATCATGGTAAATTTTATTTTTCTTATCTTTTGTGACTTACTTCATGACTTACACTCGTAAAAACATATTCGGTGCTCCTATTTTTATGCATCAGATACATAGTTACTGCGTTTATTCAGCATTGTTAGCTCGATTTGATCTTTTGAGAAAACGAAAAAGTTCCCCAGAACCTGTAATCAGCTTCATTCTGCTTTGAAATCGCTTGCTTGCAATTTCAGACTTAGTAGTCGAGATTATGTAATTTTTTTCAAGTGTTGTCTTTCTTTTCCGTAATAAGATAAAATTCATGCATATAAGAATAGAAATAAAGTCAGTTGAACATTCCCTTCAAGGAGTAAAATTTCGAAAATCTATTCCCGTGAAGAGACGTCTCGAATTGCTTCCCTTCGCAACCCCCTGACATCAACCCCCCACACAAGACAGAAAATAACAAGGTTGCGAAAAATTTTCGCTTTTAACGATGGAAAGGCGAAAACGTCGTAAACCCCCTTTCCAAGTTTTCTTATCGTCTTCAACAGATAATAATAGTGAACAATAAAAGATTTTTTTATGGACATCTATCTTTCTTGGTGGAAAAAAATAAAACTTGAAGACGAGGTCGTTTTTTTATCTCTGTGTTTTATAACAGACGAACGAGCCGAAAAAGAAAGGTACGCTGACCCATTATATCCGCAGACGATTTTTCAGGGGAAAATTTATTTCCGGTGAATGGCATTGTGGTGCGGGGAGCGAGAACGAAATTCATTTTGGAACAGTAAAAGCTGCATCCAATGATCGACATGTTTTTGTAAAAAATGCTTCACATATGAAAAATATGTTTATTTTTTATTTATTAATTTACTGCTCTGTTATTTTCGGTCGAAGGGAAGTCCGAAAATGTTAAATTGGCCTCTTCGATGTCCTTTTCTCAAAATCTGTTATAGATTCATGTTTGAAATTTTTTATGTAATTAAAGTACATTTTTCTCGCTACACTAAAATGATTTTTTTTAAATTCAAAAATTTATTTTTTACGAATTTTTTTGTGTCAAAACAAACAATGTTAAATTTGCCACTTCGATGCCCTTTTCTCAAAATCTCTTATAGATTCATGTTTGAAATTTTTTATGTAATTAAAGTACATTTTTCTCGCTACACTAAAATGATTTTTTTTAAATTCAAAAATTTATTTTTTACGAATTTTTTTGTGTCAAAACAAAAAATGTTAAATTTGCCACTTCGATGTACTTTTTCTCAAATTCTGTTATAGATACATGCTTGAAATTTTTTGTAGAAGTAAAGTAAACCTTTCTCATTATATGGAAATGAGCTTTTGGTTAATTTAAAATTTTTTTATAAATTTACAAAATATTTAATTAGTCAAAGTGAAATGTTACCCTATTTTGACACAAAAAATTGGTAAAAATTAAAGTTTTGAATTTTTTATAAAACGCTCATATCAGTATAATGAAAAAGGTGTACTTTACTTGCATAAAAAGTTTCAAACATGTATCTATAACAGATTTTGAGAAAAAGTACATTTAAATGGTCAATTTCACATTTTTTATTTTGTCACAAAAAATTTGTAAAAAATAAATTTTTGAATTAAAAAAAATCATTTCAGTATAATGAGAAAGACGTACTTTACTTCTATAAAAATTTTAAACACGAATCTTTAACAGAATTTGAGAAAAGGTACATCGAAGTAACAGGATTGGGGTTAACGGACATAAGGTTCCAACTCCCCTGAAGCAACTGACACAAGAGGATATATTACTTTTCTTGATTTATGTAGACTTTAAAAGAATAATAAACAACAAAGTATTTTTTAAAAGAGAAGCCATTTTGTTTTCATACAAAATTAAAACTGTGTGCCACAATAGGAGTTGAAAAACAATTGCGTTAGACAGTTACTATATCTTATCTAATCTATCTTAAATTTGCTATCGATTGGTATAAAATTTATCTTGCTATGATCAATTGTTCCCGAGAAATTTTAAATTATATTAATCCTATATATCAAATTAATTTCCGTTTTTTAATAGAAAGTAGTAAATTACGTCAGTGGTATAGCATGCGCGTGATATAGCTTGGACGCCACGATGCGTCTGATTATTTTTTGCAATCGGAATGATATAATTTGATAATATTTTTTTGGCAACGTTTGACAAGCAGAGAAGTACTTTGTTTTGATTTTCGAAAAAGAATTCCTTCGAAATTTTAACTTTTGACTTACGTTTGACAAGCTGAGAATTTCATGGTTATTGAATTATTATAAAATCGTTAAACAACGAGAAATACTTCGCACGGAATGTTGTTTACCAAGAGGTTTTTTGAATGAAGAAATATGTAAATAATATGTAAATAAAAAAATATTTCCTGTCATAAAACATATGTTTATTTTATTTGTTTTCGGTCAATGTTAAACATTTCTCTCGCATATATATCTATTTAAACACGTGAACTTAGACGGAAAATCTCTCTAATGAAGAGGCAATTTGCACCCGTCATAGTATGACGGGTGATTTTCTAGTTTATAATAAGCTCAGTTTAATGCCTTTTTTCATAAAAACTTAACGGATTTCAGTTCATCGTCTTTTATATAAAGAGAAAAGATTTATTTTGCGAGAAAAACTCCTTCGTTTTCTTCTCGTTTCACATGGTGCCTATTGAGCATGCGCAGCTTTTACTTTTCCAATATCGACTCGCTTCGCGAAAACGATTTTCATGAAATAAATACGAGTTCTTCAGAAATTTGTTTGAAAATAATGGCCATTGTTTTCCGCTGATATATGGATTCCCCGAATTCTTGTGCTGCTCTTCTTCAACGAAATTGTGTTAAAATGAGGCAAATCCCAGACATTTTTCTGTTTATTTATCTGGCAAATCGGGTTTCTTTTTCAGAAGTGGAATGGACCCAAAACGTGAGAAAAGATTCAAATAGTTGTGCAAACTTTGTAATATGCAGTTACTACAGAAGTTGGTATTTTAGAATTGGAAGTTGTTTCAAGTTAAACTTTGTTGTACTAGATCGTTTGTTCGATCGTCTGAGTTTTAAGATGCGATTTGATTTTATTTGAATTTTCGGATGTAGGGGAAAAATAAGTGATGCATGATGGAGTGTTCGTGCTTTTCTGTGGTGTTTCTAATATTCAGAGAATCTGAATCTGATTGAGAGAATATTATCTGAAAAACAAAAATAAAAACCCTTAATAATTTCTCTTTTCTCATTCCAAATGAACAATAAAAAATTTTATTTTCTTACTAGCTTATTTATCCTGAGTTGCTCAGGATGAAAATGCTTTCAGGTCTAATATTTTAATGCACAAAATACTTTAATTAAATCTTGCACTACAGCAAATCATCCTATCGTCTGAAACTTTAAGAAATTAAAATGAGAGTACCAGTTGAGCCAAACAATTTTTAAAAACAACCGAAAGCTAATTTTCTTCATATATTATTGATAATTTTAAAAGTAGAAGAGCTTGAATTGCGGTTGCGTTCTGTATAGAATAGTTTTAATTAATAAAAAATAATTATTTATTTAACTGTCACAAAACCTTTTCATATGCTTTATAGTATTTGTGAGCAAATTTGAATCAAAGCTATCGACTAATTTAGATTTCTATAGAATATAAAAAAATTGTCGTTTCAGATTTTTTTAAACGTAAGACTACGTTTCTCCCATTGGGGTCTCAGGAAGGAATTTGATTCACACGCCAAATCGACACAAAAAACGTTGTATGGGAGATCCTCTATATCTCGGTAACTACATATGTTAAAAACATAACTAAAGTCTTATTTTAGAGATAAAGGGTAACAACACAAGTTACAAAAAAATTGGAAATCGAAATTGTAGTTCAGCGACTACTGTTTCGCAAAGTTGGGCGAAAATGCGCATGAAATGGTGAGGCGATCCTCTATATCTCGGTAACTACTTGTGTTAAAAATATAACTAATGCCTTATTTTAGAGATAAAGAGTAACAACAGAAACAAAAAAAATGAAAATCGGAATTGTAGTTCAGGGACTACTCACTCGCAAAACTGGACAAAAATACGCATGACTTGGTGACGCGATCCTCTATATCTGGGTAACTACATATGTTAAAAGCATAACTAATGCCTTATTTTAGAGATAAAGGGTAACAACAGAAATTACAGAAAAAAAATGTAAATCGTAATTGTAGTTCAGCGACTACTGAGTCGCAAAGTTGGGTAAAAATACTCATGAGTTGGTGACGCGATCCTCTATATCTCGGTAACTACATGTGTTAAAAGCATAACTAATGTCTTATTTTAGAGATAAAGGGAAGAAACTTCGAGAAACAAAAGAGTCACGAGAGTAAAGTAGTCCTACGTCTTTAACATAATCGGATGTTTGAAAGAGACAGCCTCCCGTCAATTTTCTTATAGAATGAATATGTATTTTTAGGAAAATTCTTTTCTTCATTTTTTATTTTTCTTCCGAAGTTGTACGAATTATATTTATTTTGAATTTTTTTCATTTTGAACTTCAATTAACAGCAAACCGTTTAAGGACGGAGTCTCTCTTCACAACCATCAACAGTACGACTTTTCGAAATATTATTCTACTTCGGCGACCAGGTGACGTCTTATAACTTTCGCTTTCAGATTCCTTCGATTTTTTTTTCCTCAGTTGTCCAAGTTATTATTCATTTTCTTGTATTCATTTATACATAAAACACTGTATTCATTCCAAATTTTAGTCAATTTCGACGTTTTATAACTTCTTTAGTACTACAAAAACTTTATTTGGAATGATATCTGTCCGTACTGTCCAGGGTTGCCAGATCAAAATAGCAAACTAAGGCCAAACCTTCTTAAAAATAAGGTAAAAAAGGCCAAATTTGACAAATTGATTGAAAACGTTATTTGCTATTAGAAAAACAGCTATTCTTGATGAAAACGAATCCCACTTGATAGGCATATGTTCTATTATTGAACTAAAATTTAGATGAAAGAAATTTAAAACATCCTTGTTCTATTCAGGAGCTATTTCGTTTTACAGCTCATTATATATCATTTGAAATGTGTAATGTCAAAAATGTATTAAAAAACAATAGAATAAGTAATTAAAAATTGTTCTAAAAGTCATTAACGAAAATAAAGCCAAAAAAGGCCAAAAATGAATTTAAGGCCAAATGAAAATTCCGAAGGCCAAGGGCTTTGAAAAAAGGCCAAATTTCCATAATTTGGCCTTAAAAAGGGCAATATGGCAACCCTGGTACTGTGTGCCCGCCACGAGAACTGTGGGCGCCAAAATGTCTTGTTCACGGCGGTCGCTATAGAAACAGGTTATCGTAGGAAGAATCCATTGCTAGTAGGAAGAAATTCATTCAAATGTGCTACATTGGCGCATTTATCGCCAAATGGGCTATGTATGATAACCGAGAAGACGAATGATCAACTACTCTTTTTACCATCACAAACTGGCGCCAAGAATACATTAAAACTCCGACTTCCATCGGATTCCCCCTATTCGAAATGGATCTTCCCTAGCATAACCAGTTGCTATAGCGACCGTCGTAAAGTAGACATTTTGGCGGGCACAGTTTTGTCGTGGCGGACAGACAGTAAGTATGTGAGCACGGTACCATAAAAATGCAACTATCTAGAGGGACCAAATTTGTTATGTCTTCCTTAAACCAAAATTGTTCTGTATCAAATTTAGATCAAAATCCGTCAGCGGAGATGGGTAATTTTCCATAAGACATGATTCATTCTGTAAATCTGCACAAAAAAATTCGACGGGAGACTGTCTCTGCGAAACGGCCGCTGGGATTGAGGGCAGTAGACTTATTTACCTTACTCAACTGTGTCTTTCTGTGACTAAAGTAGCTCTATGTGATTATTAACTCTATAGTCTATAGTGACTATTAGTCTAGTGTGACTATGTGACTCTATGTCAAATTCGTCGTGATTTTCACCAAATTTGCAACTCGACTGTGACTAAACCGTAATTACAAATTCTCAAATTATTTTCGCAATCTTCAATATCTACCTTTCTTTGTTAAATGCAAATAAAAGCAACTCTCTACGTTATTTGGTTGCGGATCTATAAGCGTTTAACTTTAGCACAAAATTCGACGTAATTCAACAATTCTTGAGTAATATTTCGCGCGAACTTCAGATCGATGACTGAATTGCTTTAGTCTGCGTACGCGCGCTTCGGTCGCTGTGACGTCATCAAAATTTTCAGTGATTTTAACCAACTTTGAAGCTCGACTGTGACTAAACCGTAACTCCAAATTCTGAAATTCTTTTCGCAATCTTCAATGCCCACCTTTCTTTGTTAAATGAAGCTAAAACCAACTCTCTATGTTATTTGGTCGCGGAGCTATAAGCGTTTAAAAATACCAAGAAAAGCGTCGTAATTTTCTCTTTCCCGACACACCATTAGACCACTATGGAGAGACCTAATTCTACGTCAAAAGAGCCGTTCGTCCAAAGATAAGATAACATGCATGTTTCCATTCATGCTGAATAAAAATAATACATGTATTTTCATTATTTCATTCATTCACCTTCAAGTAGCTCCCTTATCTGTGGAAATATACACATGCCGAGTTTTTGCACTTATCTACCTGCGCGTTAGCACTGCATCAGGTTTGGATAGCAATTTACTTCCGTGCGTGTGCGTATGCGCAATAGATATCGTGATTGTTGTTAAAATTATCTTTTTAAATGCGTAAACCAAAGAAAAATAGCCTTACAATCAATCTTACATTACTAGAAAATCGCCTGTCATAGTATGACGAGTGCAATTGGCCAGTAAAAATGGTCATCAAAAACAGAACAAACTACACTACTGAAATTAAATAAGTGGTCCGTCGTATACAAAAATTATAGATCTGTATCAAGTTTGGTACCAACTCCGTTAAAAAACTTCTTAAGTTGACTGTTTGTCTGTTTATTTGTCTGCAAATATTTTAACACTAGAAAATCACCCGTCATAGTATGACGGGTGCAAATTGCCCATTCATTCGAGAGATTTCCCGTCAAATTTGACGTGTTTAAATAGATATATATGCGAGAGAATGTTTAACATTGATTGAAAACAAATAAAATAAACATATGTTTTATGACAGGAAATATTTTTTTATTTACATATTATTCACACTTCTTACAAAGCACTTCTCTGCATGTCAAACGTTGCCAAAGAATATTATCAAATTATATCATCACGATTGCAATAAATAATCAGACGCATCGTGGCGTCCAAACTATATCACGCGCATGATATACCACTGACGTGATTTACTACTTTCTATTAAAGAACGGAAATTAATTTGAAATATATGATTAATATAATTTAAAATTTCTCGGGAACTATTGATCATAGCGAGATGAATTTCATATCAATCGATAGTAAATTTTATCTCACTATTTTAGAGCTATTAAATTTGAAATTAGAACGATAATTACTCTTTTAATTTGAAAATTACTGAAATTTAGGCTCTCTAACAATGAAATAATGCTGTTTAACGTCTCGCAGTGCTATGGCGCAAGTTTTATTGTTGGTGACGTCAGAGCGTTACCGAGAGACAGATCTGGGCTATTATATTAGTAATTAGTCAGTTTTAGTGCCAGAAGAGTGGGACTTTTTTTGTTTAAAATATTAATGTGTCAAAAATATTTGACTAAATATGACTGATAGGAACGGGGACCGTATAAAAAGTTAAATTCGTAACTTTTTTAGAAATATATTTATTCACTAACAAAACATATATTACAATTTTTCCTTTCATTTAAATCAAAACATTAATAAAGGGAATTATAAATGTGGAAGAGTAAAAAATAATAGCAGACAACAACAAGAAGTAAGAATCTGGTGAATGACTTCATCAGAGGCCAGACATCCTTGCAGATTCAAAAATGGAATAGGTTTACTGTAGAGGAAAAAGTCTTTAAGGTCTGATATTTAATAACCTCTTTTGGCCTGAACCTATTCCGGGTTGTATTGGAAAGAAAAACATTTATCCACAAAGAACCCCATTTATCCCTTCATATAAAGCATTTTTCCAATTGAACGATATGTCTAGCTCTGACGATTTAGAAATTAGCTATTGGAACATGATAAGTGTGGGAACCCTGTATAGAGGTATCTTGCCTTTTGAGGGACTTTCAGGAAAAACTGACCCACATTTTTGTTTTGCTTGGAGAAATACTTTCGGCTGCAAGTGCTATCTTGACGAATAATCCGCTGTTAAAGTCCACAGAGGTTTACCAGTATTTGAATAATGCTGGTTACGGATACAGCCATAGAATAGAACCCATATCCTCTCACCTCCCATTGGTGTTCTTCAGTTAAGCCATCCCATGTCTTAACCCATTACGAAAATTGTGGGACTTGTAAGAGTACCTTGTTTATTTAAATGATAATTCAACCACTAAATAAACTCTGATAGAATCGAAGTAAAGAGACAAGGAATCCATTCTAGTCCACTTTTTCAAGGGCTATAGACTAAATTCGAAATGGATTCAAATAAATTGGGAAATTTTTCTGTAACAGGCTTGGCCTAAATCTAATCAAAGCCTCTTCATAGCCCTAATAATCAAATAAGTTAAATTAGTAAATAAAGCAAATTTAAAAATAAATTTAAACACACATTACTAAATTTAAACATTGTTTAAGTAGCGCACAATATGCCGCTGCATACAACAAACAAAGAAAGTCAATGATAATTCAAAGAAAGTAAAAACCACGAAATAAACTCTGATAGAATCGAATTAAACAGACAAGGAATCTATCCTAGCCCACTTTTTCAAGGGCTATAGACTAAATTAGAAATGGATTCAAATAAATTGGGAAATTTTTCTGTAACAGGCTTGACCTAAGTCTAACAAAAGCCTCTTCACAACCCTTAATTATGTTCTTTATTTAAAAGTATACAAAAAAGTCGAGGATGGGGAGATTCTGATTTTTAATATTTCGCTTGTCAAGTCCCCTTACAGGTTATATTACTCTGTTTGTAATTGTAATGATTTGTTTGCAATGACTTACTTGTTTGTAATGATTTCGGTTTATGGCCATTTATTCCCTCAACGTCATTGTAGAGGTTAGTTTTACCTAGAACATTACATATATTTTTTCGGCCTCCTCGTTCTTTTTGATGTTATAAATTGAAATAAATATACTACTGATTTCTTTGTGGCATTCCTTAAAACTCTCGCCTGGGGACATCGATAATTCCCAGTAGCGTCGTTACCATGCATACCATGATACTTTCGCTACACTTTATTTGCTTTGTCTGTGTGACTTCATTTTTAATATGAAAATGAGGATTTGTATTTTTCTTTTTTGGGTAACTCCAACTTATCTTAAAGATTTTACCGCTTTAAAATAATAAATATTTCTCATTTTCTATTTTTTTCTTAATATTCCTGGATTGGTTTCATTCCCTATAAAAATTCCTGTTTCTGCCTCTTCTGTTTTGTTTCTTCGAAAATAGATGGCGCCATGGGACTAGCATTTTCTTTAATAACTTCTCCTTCTTGGAGAAAATTAGCGTGGGTTTGTAATTTCATTAAGGTTTTTGTTCTCATTTCTAAACTATTAGCATAGGGTAAGTTTTTTTAATTTATGAAGGCTATTTTAATATAGCCAAATGGCTAATATTTTTAATCAATCATATTAGCGTTTTGATGTTTGTGTGTTTTCTCTTTTTTTCTCTTTCTTTTGAAAATATGCTTTTGATGTTCAGATCTACTTTGTTTTGGGAAAATTTCGGGCTATGAGAAGCTATATTTGGCTTCTTACAGAAAATTTCCCAATTATTATTTTGAATCCATTTCAAATAGTTCCTAGCCCTTGAAAAAGTAGACTAGAATGGATTCCTTGTTTGTTTTTGGTTATTTTCGTTTAACTGAGGGTTTTTTTTTGGGGGGGGGCTTTCTTTTGTATGATCTTGATTTCCAAATATTTCTCAACACCTTCAACAGATGGCAGCAAGTAACATGGCCTCTCTTCTCAGCTATTAGAAGGACGTAAAGACCGAGGTTCAAAATTACGAGGTCCGCCCAAAATAGCTCTCGTGTTGCTTCAAAACGGTACGTTAATATATCTAAGCTAACTAAACTAAATTAGAAGGTCCTAAAAGTTTTGGGGAATTTTCGTACAATACAGTGAAAACTAAATACAATCAAACACCATCATAACGAACTCTCAACAAACCGTGCGTTGTAACCGAGGTTTCACCACATCCAATTTTTCAAATATTGGCTACTCAATATTTCCTATAATCCTTAAATGCATTTCTATGTTGAATAAATTAATTACATTAAATTTCAATTAATAATGGGCTATAATAATTTAAAATAAACATTGGTTCTTAAAAAATTAACTGTACTTACATTTATTTCTCTCAAGTATGAAAAAAGTTGAAATTTTGGTCCACTATAACCGAATTCCTTGCTTTTGAAGATTGTTACAAGCATTTGAAAAAACTTTAGTTGCATAGGAGTTCGATTAGGCCATTTGAGAAGTTGGTTATAGCCGATGATAGTTGTATTCCTGGTTCGCTATACCCGATGATGGTTGTATTCCTAGTTCGTTATACCCGATGATAATTATATTCATGGTTCGTTATACCGGAGTTCTCCAAGAATGGTAGCTTTATTTGCTGTTTTCGAATTGTTTTGAAGTTTTACTCCATCGAAGAATGGTAACTTTATTTGATGTTTTTGAATCTTTTTGAAGTTTCACTCTATCCAAGAATGGTAACTTTATTTGCTGTTTTCGAATCTTTTTGAAGTTTTACTCCATCTAAGAATGGTAACTTTATTTGCTGTTTTCGAATCTCTGCTATACGCAGTAATATTCATGCTTTACTCTTCGTTTAAAAATGAAAGAATTGCTTTTGTTACTCAAATTTAAAAGGATGTTTCTTTTTTCAGATGGTTGGCGACCACCCAGTTCCAGCCAACGGACGCTCGGCGAGCCTTTCCCTGCTTCGACGAACCCGCTCTCAAGGCCACCTTCAACATCACCCTTGTTCATCTCGACAACATGACCAGTATTTCCAACATGCCCCTTCTGTCCTCAGAACCCAGGTATGCAACACGCCATTTCAGAAAAGACGTCTTTCTTTGCACTTCATATTATTTCGTTTTCGGGTTGGAAATAAACTGCCATTATTTTCCTTCTAATAAGACTTTTGTTTAACAAGGTGTGTCAAAAAGTCTTGGACAAATTTAGTAAGTTGGTTATGTGCAAACGAATCATTTGTATGTAGGAACATGTGGTCGCAACGAAACGCACAACCGCTGAGGGTCTCTCTGTGGCACGCTGTAAGGAAACGAACAGGACACCTCGCGTTACTTTAGAACTAGGAAATTATCATATCAGATGAACAACACTATTTTATACATACCAAAAACTGCCATTATTTTCCTTTTAATAAGACTTTGTTTAACAAGGTGTGTCAAAAGTCTTAGACAAATTTAAAAGTAAGTCTCATGCGCAAACGAATCATTTGTATGTAGGAACATGTGGTCGCAAACGAAACGCACGACCGCTAGAGGGTTCTCTGTGGCAGTGTTGTAAGGAAACGAACAGGACACCATGCGTTCCTTGAAACTAGGGAAATTATCATATCAGAAGGCGATACAACTACAATTATTTTATACATACCAAAAACTGCCATTATTTTCCTTTTAATAAGACTTTGTTTAACAAGTGTGTCAAAAAGTCTGGACAATTTAAGAAGTAAGTTTGGATGCGCAAACGAATCATTTGTATGTAGAACATGCTGTAAACGAAACGCACAACCGCTAGAGGGTTCTGTGGCAGTGTTGTAAGGAAACGAACAGGACACATCGCAAGTTACTTTAGAACTAGGGAATTATCATATCAGAAGGCGATACAACTACAATTATTTTATACATCCAAAAACATTATTTTCCTTTAATAAGACTTTTGTTTAACAATGTGTCAAAAAGTCTTGGACAAATTTAAGAAGTAAGTTTGGCATGCGCAAACGAATCATTTGTATGTAGGAACATGGTCGCAAACGAAACGCAATAACCGCTTGAGGGTCTTCAGGCAGTGTTGTAAGGAAACGAACAGGACACCATGCGTTACTTTAAAACTAGGAAATTATCATATCAGAAGGCGATACAACTACAATTATTTTATACATACCAAAAACTGCCATTATTTTCCTTTTAATAAGACTTTGTTTAACAAGGTGTGTCAAAAAGTCTTGGACAATTTAAGAAGTAAGTTTGGTGCGCAAACGAATCATTGTATGTAGGAACATGTGGTCGCAAACGAAACGCACAACCGCTAGAGGGTTCTCTGTGGCAGTGTTGTAAGGAAACGAACAGGACACCATGCGTTACTTTAGAACTAGGAAATTATCATATCAGAAGGCGATACAACTACAATTATTTTATACATACCAAAAACAGCCATTATTTTCCTTTTAATAAGACTTTTGTTTAACAAGGTGTGTCAGAAAGTCTTGGACAAATTTAAGCAGTAAGTTCGGCATGCGCAAACGAATCATTTGTATGTAGGAACATGTAGTCGCAAACGAAACGCACAACCGCTAGAGGGTTCTCTGTGGCAGTGTTGTAAGGAAACGAACAGGACACCATGCGTTACTTTAGAACTAGGAAATTATCATATCAGAAGGCGATACAACTACAATTATTTTATACATACCAAAACTGCCATTATTTTCCTTTTAATAAGACTTTTGTTTAACAAGGTGTGTCAAAAAGTCTTGACAAATTTAAGAAGTAAGTTTGGCATGCGCAAACGAATCATTTGTATGTAGGAACATGTGGTCGCAAACGAAACGCACAACCGCTAGAGGGTTCTCTGTGGCAGTGTTGTAAGGAAACGAACAGGACACCATGCGTTACTTTAGAACTAGGAAATTATCGTTAGCAAGGCGATACAACTACAATTATTTTATACATACCAAAAACTGCCATTATTTTCCTTTTTAATAAGACTTTGTTTAACAAGTGTGTCAAAAAAGTCTTGGACAATTTAAGAAGTAAGTTTTACATGCGCAAACGAATCATTTGTATGTAAGAACATGTGGTCGCAAACGAAACGTACAACCGCTAGAGGGTTCTCTGTGCGAGTGTTGTAAGGAAACGAACAGGACACCAAGGTGTTACTTTAGAACTAGGAAATTATCATATCAGAAGGCGATAAATAACTATTTATACATACCAAAACTGCCATTATTTTCCTTAATAAGACTTTGTTTAACAAGGTGTGTCAAAAAGTCTTGGACAAATTTAAGAAGTAAGTTTGGCATACGCAAACGAATCATTTGTATGTAGGAACATGTGGTCGCAAACGAAACGCACAACCGCTAGAGGGTTCTCTGTGGCAGTGTTGTAAGGAAACGAACAGGACACCATGCGTTACTTTAGAACTAGGAAATTATCATATCAGAAGGCGATACAACTACAATTATTTTATACATACCAAAACTGCCATTATTTTCCTTTTAATAAGACTTTGTTTAACAAGGTGTAACAAAAGTCTGACAAATTTAAGAAGTAAGTTTGGTTGTGCAAACGAATCATTTGTATGTAGGAACATGTGGTCGTAAACGAAACGCACAACCGCTAGAGGGTTCTCTGTGGCAGTGTTCTAAGGAAACGAACAGGACACCATGCGTTACTTTAGAAGTAAGAGATTATCATATCAGAAGGCGATACAACTACAATTATTTTATACATACCAAAAACTGCCATTATTTTCCTTTTAATAAGACTTTTGTTTAACAAGGTGTGTCAAAAAGTCTTGGACAAATTTAAGAAGTAAGTTTGGCATGCGCAAACGAATCATTTGTATGTAGGAACATGTGGCCGCAAACGAAACGCAGGGTCGCTAGAAGGTTCTCTGTGGCAGTGTTGTAATAATAACTAGTAATCTGACCTGCCTTCACGGACATACAAATATCGAGCCACTGACAGTTCCGAAGAACGCCAGCAAATTCGAGTACAAAATTCCTTCACAAAGTACACAGCTTCATAGGAAAAATGTTTAAAATAATCAATACAATTTCTCACAATTTCAAATTCCTATACGCACATTCAAACTTTCCTAAACACAAAATCTTGATTAATTGCCTACATGTTGCTCGAAAACGGGACTTCATATAAGCAATTAAAAACCTTAATTTCATAAATAATTGGACAGAGTTGTGCAAAGAGAAACCAACTCCAGTGAGCACATATTGATATACAGCCATTTTCGTAGATCATTACAGAGAAAATTGAAATGCAGCATTTTCCCAAAATTAATTATTGCACTATTAACTTTTATTTCGTTTTTCATTTTTTAATTTTTTTCTGTGACTTTCATGACGTCATCTGAGTGCTGTCGGAAATTTCGAGATACCTCCAAGAATAGCCCACGTGTTGCTTGAACACGGGACTTCATGTAACCAACTAAAAGCTTTAATTTCATAAAAAATTGGACAATGTTTTGCAATGACAAACCAACTCCAGTGAGCACCTTTTGATATACAACCATTTTCGTAGATCATTACAGAAAAAATTGAAATGCATAATTTTCCCAAAATTAATTATTGCATTTTTAATGCATTATTAATTATTGCATTATTAATGCATTATTAATTATTGCATTATTAATTATTGCATTATTAACGTCTATTTCGTTTTTGCATTTTTTTTCTGTGACTTTCATTACATCATCTGAGTGCGGTTGGAAATTTTGAGATCCGTCCAAAAATAGCCTTGTGTTGCTTGAACACGGCACTTCATATAACCAACTAAACACTTTAATTTCATAAATAATTGGGCAGAGTTGTGCAATGAGAAACCAACTCCAGTGAGCACATTTTGATACACAACCATTTTCGTAGATCATTACAGAAAAAAATGAAATGCAGCTTTTTCCCAAAATTAATTATTGCATTTTAATGCATTATTAATTATTGCATTATTAATTATTGTATTATTAATGCATTATTAATTATTGCATTATTAACTTTTATTTCGTTTTTCATTTTTTAATTTTTTTCTGTGACTTTCATAACATCATCTGAGTGCGGTTGGAGATTTCGAGATCCGTCCAAAAATATCCTACATGTTGATCGAAAACGGGACTTCATATAACCAACTAAAAACTTTTATTTCATAAATAATTGGACAGAGTTGTGCAATGAGAAACCAACTCCAGTGAGCTCATTTTGAAATACAACAATTTTCGTAGATCATTACAGAAAAAATTGAAATGTAGCATTTTCCCAAAATTAATTATTGCATTTTTAATGCATTATTAATTATTGCATTATTAACTTTTATTTCGTTTTTCATTTTTTAATTTTTTTCTGTGACTTTCATAACATCATCTGAGTGCGGTTGGAAATTTTGAGATCCGTCCAAAAATAGCCCACGTGTTGCTTGAACACTGAACTTCATATAACCAACTAAACACTTTAATTTCA
>BGPR01005169.1:0-98231 GCA_013235015.1 Araneus ventricosus | reverse complement strand
AAAAAAAAAAAAAAAAACCGCCCACAATGACATGAAAAGGTTTTGAAAACAAAATTAAAACAAAAGATACACATTATTGATTTTCCCGCTTATTTTTTTTCTCGATAAACAATAATAAAAAATTGCAGCGTGAAAATTATTATACTGCAAGCTAAGTACGCGAGATGAATAAATACGTTAAGATACTGCCGAAAATAATAATCAGTCATTCAATTCAAGGTTATGACCTCACCTCCCCTTCAACCAATCACATAGCCATCTGCGTTCCGAAAAAGTGCCGCGCGAGGAACTCTCTCCATAAAAATAACTCTCAACTGCCTAGAAAAAAATTAATTTAAAAAAAACTTGAAAAGATATTTTAACCGTTGTTGTTTTAAATCCGACAGAACCGTTCTACTTACAAGCTGAAAAAAATTGAAAATAGTAGTGTTATTAGAAAGTCGGATGCAACAAATTTAAAAACAAAAGTAACATTGCGATGCCGAAATTGGGTATTTATAGAAAATTTCTCAAAATTCAGTAAATAACGTTAAAAATTCAAAACTATCTTCATTAGAACGGAAATCGCGCGCTCTTTCCGATGGTGTATCTATTTTTGTCGTATAATTATTCGAAACCATTCTATTGAGAAAGTAGTGCGAAAAATCAACCAAAACAACACAAAACATTAAATAAAAAATTTCGGCTTCGAGGTGCACTCAGTCACCATTACGACTACCTGTGAGCTAAATTTCATAAGAGCAATAGATTCGTCTGGACATCGCAGACAAACACACACGCACACAAACATTGCCTTTTATAAGTATAGACTAGTTGTGGTCGTTATTTTTGGAATAGCTCTGGCGTTTAAGGTGCAACGTACTTTTTATGTGTGTTGCTTGTCTTGTGTGTGTCCAAGTCTGAATAGAATTATTTTTCTAAAATCTGGTGTCTTCATTTCAAAAAGACAGCAACACCGCATGCATGAAATGCTTAACTAGACTCATCAGCCCCAGTGATTCCAGTTTTGTCCTTTGCCTTTCATTACATCGTGCAGACAAGCCTGAGTGCCTGCTGCATGTTTCAAAAACTTATACTCAAAATTTAGCATAACAAGGAACCTACGCAACTCCTCAATAGTTTTAGGAAGAGGATATTCAAAGCTTTTACTGGCGAGGGAATAAGACTACCAGATGGAACTTGAAATTCTAAAAATTGTAATTTTTCTTAACCCAAGGTTTATTTTGAACCCATAATTCTCTAAAATTTGAAAAACTCTTTCGAGATTCAACTCGTATTTTTCCTCGTTCTCTGAAGATAACAAAATATCATCAAAATAAGCATAACAATCGAGGCCCAACGAAACTTTATCGATAAACCTTTGGAAAGACTGTGCTGTGTTTTTTAAGCCAAAAGCCATTCTTTTGTATTCAAACAAACCAACAGGCGTTACAACAGCAGTTTTGGGAATGTCAAAAGTTGGATTTGACTAGGCCAGTTTTAGTAATATGATTTTACCTGCTAGACCGCGAGAAAAATCTTGTATATTTTGATAGCGATCGGGAATTGTTACTGCATTTAATTTACAAGTCTTCGCAAATTCTTCAATTCCCTTTTCAACAGTGAATGGGGATGCCATAAACAGTATTAGATACCCTGTTCCGTTAATGTTTGAAATTCCTGCTTTATAAACTTCAGTTTTCGGCGCCTCACTTTCGAAAAAACTGACGGTCCTCATGTTTGAATGCAATGTTCGATAGCTTGTGATGCATTATCGCCAGTTCACACTGTGGTTAGAAGTTCGCGATACCTGTTCAAAATTGTGTGGAAAGGAGATTGGTTAGAAATTCAAGGAACTGCCATGTGCATGCTTAATTCCCATCTTTTGAACTTAAAAATATGAGGTTACCAATTAAACAATGCTTTTTAATAAGCCCCCGAGAAGCATATCTATTGGATCGATTGTGCTTGATGGCCAATAACCTCGTCTTCAGGAAGAAAATTCGTGGGATTATCAAATTCATTAGCGAAAACAGAGATCTTTTACGGCCTCCCTAGCCTTCAACTTCCCAGCGAGCTGAACTAAGTAGCTCAATCACCGGACATTCCATCTCCAAATAGAAGAAAGGTATTTCAACATCTAAAGAAACGAAGACTATTACGAACTAATAGTGTAAAAGTGAAAATGCCTGTGCTGTACATAGTGTATATATTTCCTTCTTTTTGTTTTTCTTTTTCTTAAATAAAATTCCCGTGTCTTGCCCATCAAACCGTTCAGTGACCGGTCTGGTCACGGGTACGGGGGTAAGGGACGGCGTTCTGTTCTTGATGGAAAGTAAAATGAATTAAAATTTAACTCACTTTATTAAATTCAATTTATAAAATTTTAATTCAATTAATTTTGAAACTCAAAATATTATTGAAACAGTGATTACGATTTTTTGGTCCAACCTAGACACACAGCTGAATATTTGTAGAAAAATTCAGCGATTCTTGAGTTACTAGTAGGGATTGCAATCCGGAAAACCGGATCCGGTAATCCGGCATCATTAGCCGTCTACCGGATCCGGTAAATTTAAAAAAATACATGAAGCCGATTTCTTGAAAAAATACTCGCGTTGTTGCATGAGTAGGTACTTAAATGCGTGGTGTGTACGAGTCGTTCGACGCTGACTCACCCGCTTCACATATAGACATTCTTATTGTTCAGTTGATAGGTGAATTATGTTTATGTTGCATTTACGAGTACGAGAATGATTTAAGTAGATAATTAGACTTAGAAATGAATTGAGTAACGATCCATATTTCTGATTTTTCTTTATAATGCGACTTTCTTCTTACATAGTGACCGAAATAACGTTTTAAATTGTAAGTATGTACCTATTTGTGTTGCATTGCAGGTACTAGTCGAAAAGTTCTAAAACAAACATGCCACTTTTGAAACCAATTCAAAATGAAAACAGGAATATTAATATACTTACAGAATAAAAAAAAATATAATGATGATACAAGACGAACTGATGATACATTTACTATGCCGAAAAAAAAAGTTGTAAGACTAGAAATGAAAAATATCTTAGAAAGAGTTGTTCAAAATGATAGCTTTAAAGAAAACGTAGATAATACAGTAGAAGATAACTAAGATTCATCGTCATTGAAAAGTGTTTGGACTGTATAGAAAGAATTACAGATGCAAATCCAGGACTATAAGAAAACCTAGAGCATAAATACCAAAAAAAGAGAAAGATTATGAGAAAGCATTAAGAAAGGAAATGACTGCATGTGAAAGTGAAGGAGTTCGAGGAAAATACTTGTCTTCTATTCATGAGTATTTCTTGACAGTAAAGCCAACAAGTGTAGAAGCAGAAAGGGCTTTCTGGGCCGCTGATTATATTTGTAGCTCTGGAAGAAGTCGATTGACAGATGACACAATTAACACTTTTTGTTTCCTACGATAATTTTTTCAAAAGCAAAGTGAATTTTTTTTATTGTTTTACTTAAAATAATAATTTAAAGTAAGTATATTAAAAAATACGAACAAGTTTTAAACTCGTTATTGTATAATTGTGCCATTGATATAACAGATTCATGATGCCTGTCATAATTATAAGAATGAGACTGCTTGGTGTGTCTAAAATACCTAATTATTGAGATCTCAGTTGATAAGCTTGATTTAGTTAGATTTCATATAAGTTACTTACATAATATAAGTTACATTACAAGTTATCATTGATGTCTTTTGTGAAATCTAGTAAGCGAGACTGAACTTAACCGCCCATCATTATCTAATTATTACTAAACTAATATAACAATTACAATTTAATTAGTTACACTGTACTAAATTTTTATTGTTGATTCATAAGTAAATGCTGATTAATTATAACTGTGTAAATAAAGTTGATTTCATAAAAAATTAACGCTTTTTTTTATAAACTTTGTAATGCACTCACTTTATCATCTTTTATACAGTTGATTTTGGAATGAAAAGGCAAAATAGTTTTCATGTGTCCAATCTGGCCGGATCCCGTCAGATCCGACTGGATTGAAATTGGTGCCAGATTGCAATCCCTAGTTACTAGAGGTTTAAAAAAGCACATAAAGCAGTTTTTTCGAGAAAAATAAAAAATATTTTTCACAAATTTATTCTTATAATATTTAAGAATATTATAAGAACACAGTATTACATCAACTTCCAGGAATGCATTATGGGTACTCTAAATAGAATGACAAATATATTGCACTTAAAAAAATAAAAACTTAAAGTGAAAAAAAAAATAAAGTGTAAGGAACGCATGCAATAGATATTTCAATTCATTATTAGTACAAAAAAATCATATTTGCACATTCACTTAAATTCCAATTGTTTAATTTTTTAATGTTAGGGTAATGGATTTTTTTTTAAGAAATCAAATAACTGCATTAGGTTTTTAAAAAATCTAACAGTCAAAAAAAAATCATTCACTTGGAAGTTTTCTAACTTCACAGTACTTTATTCAAAACTTTAGAATTTTTGTTATTATTTGATGAAGTGTGATTGGCATAATATTCTAACTATATATACAACTGTTTATCACTATTGAAGAAACATAGTTGTGCTCTTAAAAATAACCAAGTCTATTTCCAAATAAATCAGTTCAGATATATAAGTACAAAAATATTTTATTTTATGCAAAAATTAAGTATCTAATACAACATTCACTTTTGATTTTGTTTAAAAGCTCATAATTTCTATTTATAAAAAAACTGGCAGCAAAAGTGTATATATTTCTTAAGACATAGAACTTATTATATTCAAAATGATAACACATTTTATACAATACAAGAGGTATAAAATTAGAACGCATCTACATTATTAAATTTAAAATTCTATACAAAACTACAGGTACAAGAAACAAAACACGACTTAAATTATGAAAAACTAACAAAAAATGCATTCATTTTTTTTCATATGAAAAATGAATTCAGTAAAAAAGAATGAGGCACTCGGTATTAAATGGTAAAAAACTTTAACAAAGTTTGTATCTCCATCGATCAACAACACAACTTCTTGCGAGCTGGTTGACCAATGGGCAGCTGGTAGTCGGACAGGACAGTCGTATCGTTGCCCGTTTCATCTGCCACTATCGAGTCTTGACTTTCAAGAATCTAAAAGAGTACAAAATTAGGTAAAGCAAACAATTAAAACTTGTTCACCATTAAATCACAAGTTATTCCTTCCAAAATATTTGTCCATATTCTCAAATAATCTCAAGATCTATGCCTGTTATTATTATTAAACCACAGGGAAGGTTTAGGGTTATACAAAATCCTCTCAGCGTAAAGATAAATACAGAAAGAAGAGGGGAAAAATTAAAACAATATTTAATGTATAAAGTAAACTGAAACAGTCTGCAATGAATGTTTTAATTGCTGGCGGAAGCAAGAAAAGTCGGTACTTTTCTGTTAGCCGGGCGCAAATGTCGCCAATTGTGAACCAAACGCGAGCCAAGTCGCCAAGAGAATGGTTGTAAGAAATTTGGCGGAATTCTACATTATTTGGCGATTTTTCGCTTGCGCCCGGATAACAGAAAAGTACCGAAAAGTCTTTCTTAAACCATGATGATATTGTGCCTTCGTTCATGAAGGATCTTCATAATACTCATGAGTTGCCAGGGATCTTTTGTCTTGGACAATATTTTCACACCACGTCGAAAGACTTTCAGCACTGGGCTTCGTTAAGTGAAAGAGTTTTGACACTGGGCAGACTGTTGTGTAGTGGTTTGGATCACCTTTAGCACCTCAAACGCATCGATCGTGTGAACAAAAACCGAACCTTCGAAGACAGGTCACGAACGGCCCATGTCCTGTGATGAATTGGTTGTTTCTTGAGTTGAATGAGGCTCGACTAATGTTGACTTGAGGTACAAAAAGGAAAGTTCACCGATCCGTTTCCGAAAGGTTCCATCTATCCTGCCAGATTTCAAGGGAACACTTTCTGAGATTATTTTGAAGACAAGATTTAGGGACATCGATCTTGATGTTGAGAGTACTGCCATGAGTACCCTGTCTGGCTAACTGGTCAGCGACCTCGTTCCCTAGTACCCCCGAATCTCCTTTAACCCAGGAGATGACAACTTCGGTTGGTAAGGAGCTCCAGATGTTCAGGATTTCCCGGGCAATAGTTGACTTTGGCTGGAGAGACGCAAGAACTTTCAGGGACGATTGACTATCTGTATGAATAGTGCATTTTGCCAGGGACTGTTGTGATAACCAGCGCATGGCTTCTCTCAATGGTACCATCTCAGCCTGAAAAACACTATTGGGTCATTCCATGTCAAGTGATCCAGAAAAAAATAATTGGTTGCTTGGCCATTTTATAATCAAATGATTTTTTATATGTTGATTCCTACATAATTAGAGAGTCCAAAAAGAATAATTTTAATTTTTTATCTTTTTCTGAATTCCGATGGCAGCCATTTTTGTTTTACAAAATGTGCTGATTTTTGCGTTTGTAGGGGTTTTGCGTTAACTTATATTACTCAGAACTGGTGAACCCAAGGTTGATGAAACAAAAACTGGTTTATTCAGGAAGATACAGCCTTTATTATCTCCAGCACACATTTAAGGAAAATTGTATCCCAAATAGCAAAAATCAGCTTAGAAGTTTGACTTTAAAAATGACAAATTTTCAATTTTTGAAGGCATATAATTCCCAAACGGAATCTATTCTCCATAATACTTTTTTGGGGATGTGTAGCTACCTTAATGTACTGTATTTGCAAAAAATTTCAACCCCGAGATTTGCTTCTTTTAAGAGCTACGGGCTTTCAAAATCCGAAAATTTCAAAAAATCCCAAATTTTGACACCTTGTATCTTTGTTGGGGCAAAGTTTAAAAATCTGAAATTTTTACAGATAAACCCTCTATAATTTATTATACTGCTGTAAAAATTTCATGTTTGATATTTATCTACTAGTCAAGTTAGAGAACTTTAAAAATCCCATAAAAAAATATTTTTTGCCAAAAATGACGGAGCATAAATTTGACTAAGTACTATTTTTATCATTAATAAATTATAATATGATATAACTACTATTACCTATTACATATAAACTTATTTTTTTACATGAAGTAGCTTGTGCACACTTTAAATGTATAATGAAGTTGAAAAATTTGAATGTTTCATGGTCACTTTAGTGTCCACAGTATAATTGAGGCTTCTCTATCATCAATAAATTATAATATGACCTCAAGTAATATTTGTAATTAAAATTACAATTTAAATGAATTCTTATGGCATTTATATTTTCAATTAATGCACCATTTGGTGTATTAATTTTACTTCATATTTATTCTGTTAAGTTATAACATTATATTATGTCATTTTTCTATTTATAAGATAATCTCTTAAAATGCTGTAGGCCTAATATACTTATTCAGCAAAATGTGAGGATGTTCAGACCTGTTCACAGACTTTTGTGATGGACTTCAACAAACCAAAGGAAGTCTCCAGCGACCGTACTCTAACCAAATATTGACACCAGCAGAAATGTTTGAATTTTGTCACAAACATTTAAAAGGAATCAGCTTCACTTACATAAAAGATGAAGAAATCATTCAACATCATAACAATAAACTTCTTGCCCGATTTGAAAACTGTGGCAATTACTGGTACAAGGAGTTTCCATTGTTTTGTTCCTGTGTCAGAGAGTAACTTGAAGTGCTTCATCACTTCACAAGCTACGGAATATGAAATTCATTCCACTACAAAAGCTGTACAAATAACACTTCACACAAGAGATTCTATTGCATGTGTATATGATGGTCAATGGTGGCTGGCAGAGGTGAATGACATTAGTGATATAAATAAAGATGTGCTTGTAACATTTTATCAACCCCGCCGATCCAAGGATGGCTTTTCAGAAAAAGGAGAAAGACTAGACTTGGGTGCCTATGAACAATGTTTTAAAGAAACTAAGTGCCTTAGAACTACAACAACTACTGGAAGGACACATAACATTTCCCCAAAACTAAGTGAAGAAATACCAAAACTTCTGTATGAATACAAATCAAGGTAGAACGATAAACCTGACTCGCATGTATAGTATATCCATACTTTTGTGATGTGTTAGTTGTAAATAATATATCGATACTTTTATTTGAAGTTTTAAAGTGTTTTAACAATGGTAACCATAGTAAAAACTGTGTTATAAAATAAGTGAATAGAGAAGCCTCAATTATACTGTGGACCCTAAAGTGACCATGAAACATTCAAATTTTTCAACTTCATTATACATTTAAAGTGTGCACAAGCTACTTCATGTAAAAAAAGTAAGTTTATATGTAATAGGTAATAGTAGTTATATCATATTATAATTTATTAATGATAAAAATAGTACTTAGTCAAATTTATGCTCTGTCATTTTTGGCAAAAAATACGTTTTTTATGGGATTTTTAAAGTCCTCTAACTTGACTTGTAGATAAATATCAAACATGAAATTTTTACAGCAATATAATACACTATAGAGGGTTTATCTGTAAAAATTTCAGATTTTTAAACTTTGCCCCAACAAGGATATAAGGTGTCAAAATTTGGGAATTTTTGAAATTTTCAGATTTTGAAAGCCCGTAGCTCTTAAAAGAAGCAAATCTCAGGGTTGAAATTTTTTGTAAATACAGTACATTAAGGTAGCTACACATCCCCAAAAAAGTAATATGGAGAATAGATTCCTTTTGGGAATTATATGCCTTCAAAAATTGAAAATTTGTCATTTTTAAAGTCAAACTTCTAAGCTGATTTTTGCTATTTGGGATATAATTTTCCTTAAAGGTGTGCTGGAGATAATAAAGGCTGTATCTTCCTGAATAAACCAGTTTTTGTTTCATCAACCTTGGGTTCACCAGTTCCGAGTAATATAAGTTAACGCAAACCCCTACAAACGCAAAAATCAGCACGTTTTGTAAAACAAAAATGGCTGCCATCAGAATTCAGAAAAAGATAAAACATTAAAATTAGTCTTTTTGAACTCTCTAATTATGTAAGAATCAACATGCAAAAAATCATTTGATTATAAAATGGTCAAGCAACCAGCTCTGGATCACTTGACATGGAATGATCCTATTAACATCTAATTTGGCCCAACATTTGTGATGCACAAATCCATGGCGGAAGACACAGAAAGCAGAGGCAGTTCCCTTGTCAGTTTTATTGATGCTTATATAGTCCTTTTTGTCACTGTACACCAGGGGTATCAAACTCAAATGCTAGCACAAGAGCCAAATAAATGGAGTCAATGTAGGCCGCAAAAAAACACCCATATAGAAGTGCAGATTTATTTCAGAAATACAGTATAAAAAAGAACAATGTTAAAGTTTTCATCCTGACACTTGGCATATCTTCTCTGCTAAAAGTTTTCCTACCCAGGAGGATATCTTGACTGCAAAACTGATCCAGAGTGAATGTTCCCTTTTAAACGTGAAAATAATTGCTCGCACCAATTACTACTTTCAAACATGAAAATAATTTCATATGTTTAATTTCATATGCTCATTAAGAATATTTTCAAACCTGGCTGGAAAATATTCGTAAAATTCAGATCTCCCAACTTCACTGAATTTTGCCTTCAAATCTGAACAGCACTGGATATCTATTGCCTCGTTTGTATATGGTTAGATACCGATTCTACACCTGCTACAAAGTCCGACAAAACAAAGAATCATTATTAATAATAATGCATAATTAGTAGTTGTTGGCATTAGAATCATAAATTCTTATCAACTTCGGGATAAACGAGCTGACGCCATCTCGCACAGTGGAAAAATGTAAACAAGCTGTTGATAGTAATATGATGTCATCTGACGAGCGACTAATCAGATTTTCTTTTGGTAATTTCCAGTGTACGGGATGGCATCGGCAATATGTAAATCGCCCAGAAAGGGTAAATATAAGTGCGTATTCTTTCTCTGTGAATCAGTAGGTAGTAAGAACCAGTGTGACCGGTGTGTTTGAGTATTTTTGCAGTGTGACTTTCACAGTCCACAATGTTTTCTCATCTGTATATAGTTCATCAATAAATGTTTGTCATCAGTAATGTTTGTTGCCTTCTGAGAAGTCTTCCATACCAAAAATGTCTCTAAGATTCCACCAACGCGATTAATGTTGTTGTAACGATGTAATGTAATGACGCGAAGCAGAATAACTCTGCTAAACCTTCAATGTCATTTGATGATGAAAGAGCTAACAGTAGTTTTAAAAATTAAGCTGTGAAATCACTATTAAAAATTTTGATACATATTGTTATGTTTGCTGGGCTGCAAAAATATTCATTGTGGGCCGTAAGTTCGACATCCTAGCTGTAGACACAACTGATTTTATTTTCAGGAAGAAAATCAGTTTTTATAAAGCAAATAGAATAAATTAACGAAAAAAAAAATTGCTCATACTCTGGCATGAAAATAATATTTAAACAAATAAAGCAGGCATTTAAATTGTTACATCAAATTGTTAAATCACTTTGAAGATTAGCTTAAAGAAAGAAAATTTTGATCCACGTAATTTAATTCCATAATTTCAATGGTGCAAGAAGAGAAGTACCCAGTGGCAGAATACTTTTCAATAGTCTGCAACGGAGGTTGGGTCTCTTAAAAATAGTCTGCAGAATAGTGCGCGACTATAAACATTTTGCTTTCTTTTTTTGAAATATTTATATCAACCTACAACTATTAAAATACGACAAACATAAATTAAAAACCATATAACATCTTTATTATTTGTATAATATAATGGTATAAATTAATAAACAAAAGCATATAAAGATTAATCTTTTCTTTGGGCAGATAATTAACAATAATGAAGTATCAAGTTGTTTCAGAAGTAATATTAAGCTTACTATACAAATACCTATGCAGAAAATTATATTTGGGTACTTTTCCGTTTTAAACACAGCACTTGGTGTCTTTCTGTTTTGGTGAATTTTTCAAAACAATACATCACTAGCTCATATAAATGAAATATTCTTCAATATGTTAGATGTTATTTAAAAATTTATGCCTCCTGTTTATTGTAAAAAAATTAAGTGTGTTAAAAAATGTCGTTCTTGCATGTTTTTAATTTAAAATGCAATAAATAATTGCTTTTTTAACAAAACAAAAACTTTGAAACTTATTAGCACATTTATCCTGATATGCATTTTAATGGTTTGTATGCAAACTGATAAATTGTTCTGCAATTATACATATATAAGATTTCATAGTATCATTGTTTACTATTTAAAAGAAGGAAGAACAGAGCTGTCTTCCTCTAAAATTCTTGACACAACTTTTGATTTTATAGAATTTTGCATTTGCACATATGTAGATACATTTTAAAATTGTGTATAATAATGAATTCCATATTTCTTAACTAATGCTTAGAATGTTTAAAATTGGGGCAATCTTGGCTTGAACTCTGTTCCTCGTCTTTATCAATTTCAGAATTTGTTCTTTTTTGGCTCCCGTTTTTAAAAAATGATTGATTTGCAGCCGTAGAGATCGATCGACACTTCGGAGATTTATTTTCAGGCTGGCGTAAATAATGCTGCTTTAAGTTTTTTCGTAATAATGTAGCATCGCAATCAAAACAACGAATTTTATCTATATACGCAGCCATCTCAAAGTAAAAACAACGTGTTATTTCCAGAAATCAAAGGCTCCATGCTAGAAACGTATCGAAATGAAAAGCGTAGAAAACATTTGCCGTGACCAATACCGATATGAGGCAGTCAGCGTACTTCAAGGTCAAATCGCAGTCACTATGTCTGCTAGGGGGGGGGGGGCGAAGATTGCGCGAGGGCTAGAGGATTGCATATTTTAGCAATGTGAATAATATAATAATTGCTAAGTTCTTTAGAAAGTGTGATTAATAACTTTGATATTTTTCACGATGGGATTTATTTTATGAGCACATGATAAACTTTATTACAAAATAGTCTGCAGACACGTCCAAAATCTGCGACGTACGATGCAGCGTCGCAGTGTTTCTGCCACTGGGGAGAAGTAGAGAATAATTTCTCATTAAATTTTCCAATATTATGTTTGGTACAGGTGGCAACAGTCCTTTTTATTAAGAGCATTTAATGGGAAATCGTGTTTAGTATTTAAAGGGGGTCCGTGAACAACTCTAGATTGTGAACAATCGGTTATTTGAGTTTAACAAGTGATTCAGCCAAGGGATTTGCTGTGATATATGACACAGGTGACTTGGGAAAGTACATTATTCGTGTCGAAGGCTTAAATCTGATGTAAGTTGATATCTGTGTATTCTCAAAACGTGTATTTTATGTAAGTGTCAAACATTTAATTTTATCCACAGTCACTCTAGCATCCATTCACAGAAAAGAAATACTTTGCGTCTGGTGCTGCATGATAGAACATTTTGCAATGAATCATCAGATGCTCATGTTGCGTGATAATAATAACTGCTACTTTACATTGTGATCATGATAATCTTTAAAAATAAATTAGAAAGATTTAGAATTTAAAAAATGTTGCTTAAATGCACCTTTTTCCTGTAGTATTGTGTGAATGGACATTTTGTGTTTGCTACGCATTCCTTTCATAGAAAATAAAAATTTCCTACATTATAGGGTTATTTTAGAAATGGCTAGCATTTGTAATTGTCAAGAAAACTTTAAATTACGATAGAAAATCGACAGATCAAGCATACAGGCCAATATAATTAAAATGTTGACATTACTACGGCAACATATTTATACATGAGAAAGTATTTAATAAATATAATTAATAATAATAATAAATACAATTTTACTTTCAATTTTAATTTGAAAACTGCAATCTATCCACCTATCCAAATAGTTAACCTCCAGTGTTCACTCAGCTTTTGAAAAAGTTCATGAAGAACTCCACTGAAAGAATGTAATAACTTCTTGAGAAATGTCAAATATTAAAAATGAAGGCCTTACTTTTCGGACCAGGAACCGAGCACCTTCATCGACGTTCACGTTGTCTTTTGCGGATGTCAAAAACCAACCAGAAAATCCCTTCTCTTTGCAAAATTCGTCCATGTGAGAGGGGTTGGCAACCAAGCCTTCAGGAGGCAGATCACACTGTGGAATAAAACTTCTGCTTTAATCACAATTTCAGAGTACTTTTAAAAATATATTTACAGTGCAATTTTTTGTAAAGCTATCAACATTGTTGCAAAATTTTATATACAAATGCAAATACTGTTTGAATTGGTCTCTTTTTTTCAATTCCTACTATTAGTTCACACTCTCCCTATATCTTATTCAAATTTTGCAATCGATTTTAAACCAACCTCCCGATGAGCTGGAGACTTGAAACTTTAAACATAGCTCACAACTAGATGACAATGCAATATTAATTTGCTTTCTTGTCTGTCTGTCATTTCATATTTTGCATTGTACGTTTTTCATTATATCTCGAAAACTATTAACATTACAGACTTGGTTCTTGGATATATAGATAGCCCATGGGATCATCGAAGCACCCCCATATTTTAGCCACATCTTTGTGCATGCACAGTACGTTTCTCATTATATCTCAAAAACTATTAATTATTAAAGTAGGAATTGACTTTAAAGTTTTTTTTATATTACTTGTTTATTTTATATTGTACACGTTTAACTGTAATATTTTTTTTTTACTTTGAACTGCAGATCACATGCACTGATATTTCTTATTGCAAGACTAAAGACATTATTTCTAAGCATAATGGAGCCAAAGGTTGGCACATATTTGAACACCAACTCTGTACTGTTTATCCATTTAATGCCACATTAGAGTTTTCATTATTCTTTATGAATGCTAAAAGGGTTCAGCTCTTAGCTATAAGAATAGACAGCATGTTTTTTTTAGCTAGGATTCATACCTTTACTTGTATTGCTACCGATATAGCTAGGATTCATACATTTACTTATATTGTTACCGATATAGCTAGGATTCATACATTTATTTATATTGTTACTGATATAGCTAGGATTCATACATTTACTTATATTGTTACTGATATAGCTAGGATTCATACATTTACTTATATTGTTACTGATATAGCTAGGATTCATACATTTACTTATATTGTTACTGATACTGTTATTTATGATTATTGTACTGATGTTACTGATAGTTGAAAAGTGTTTTATTTCTGTTTACACATATTTTCATCCTTCCCCGATTGATCCACATTAATACATCAATAACTTGGAAGATCCACATAAGATTTACGGAATAGCAGGACGAAACTTTTCAATCTAGATACAAACCTTGTTTGCTAATAGAACACACGGGATTTTGCTGCCATCCGGAAGGGTGACTTTGCTGTCTAAATCCGTTTTCCATCGCACCACAGCATCGAACGTGGCCGAGCGATTGGCGTCGAACACTATGAAAGCTCCCACTGCTTCTTTGTAATAGACTCGTGTCATGTTGCCAAACCGCTCCTGCCCTGTTCGAAAATAGAACAAAAACATACAGTGAGTACATTTGTACAAGATGGAGTTCCTACTCCTACTGAGGGAAAAAAATTCAAGGAACATTTTAGAAAACTCAAAGACCGTAAAATTACATATTTTAGACATAAAAATGCAAATGATAAATTTAAATTAAATTGATCATTTGCATTTTTATTTTTGAAATGAAAAATTTGATACAGATCAACTATTTTATCTAATGATGAAATTGTGTACTAAATTTTATCCATCTAGTTATTTAAGTTATTGAGTTATTATGTTCACATGAACACAGACTTCCCTGGCTCTATGAAATTAAATAACACACATTTTGAAAACAGATTTCATTGCAGAGAAAATGGGTTATTTGTATTTAAAACAAAATTCTGTTTGAATATATCAGTTACTCATTGATGGCTCGTGAGCTCAGAAATGAGGAGAGCTGCAAGATAATATTTTATCAAGAGAATACATTTTTAAACGACTACTTTAACTTTCATTAGGCCAAATTTTCTAATTCCAAAACCAGATATAAAATTTCCTGCTTTTCAGACAAATTAAATAAGCAGCATATATGACATTTACTACTAGTTTTAATAATAGAAAGTTAAGTGAATGTTAATGTGACGATTCAGCTGACGAAAAAAAAAAAAAAAAAAAACAGAGCTCCACATACTCACTTCCCTCTTCGCCCACTTCACTCGATAACACTCTTCTAAAAATGAATATCTTCGTCAAAAGAAATCTAGCCTTCTATCACAAGAAAGCAAATAATCAATCAACCAGATGTGTTTCTGTTGACACAACACAAACTGAAACCAAAACCCATAAACAGCCAATGAGATTGCCACTTTAAGTGAGAATGAAGGAAAAAAGAAAAATAAAAAAAGCATCTCTTTTCTCATTCAGTTGACTCCGTGCGAGACAGAGCTGCTTGCCCAGCAGTCCATATAAGTTAAAGGGAGAAAGGGTTGCTTTTTCTCTCTGGATTTTCTGCGCAGAGAATTATTTTTTTTGGGGGGGGGCAGGGTACTTCAGCATCTCAGACTTGCTTCTCTCTTACTTGTTGATTCATTTTCTGTCTTCTTTTCAATTTTTTATTACTTTTTTTTTGCATTTTCTTAAGTCATCGAACTACAGGAGAGAAAAAGTAAGCGAATAAGATTAAAAACAAAAATACAATTTTATTAAACTGACTTTGAATATCCAAAGGGAGAAAAGATTGATAACATTTCCTAACAAACACCCTTTTTCTGGCGGTGGAATTCTCAAGGCAAAACACCAAGTTACAAACTGGATTTCTCCTTCTGTCTCAAAAAAATAATGAATGGACATTTTGCTTATTTTTCAAGGATCCAATGAAAAATCAAGTACTTTTCCAGGGTCCTGAGTAAGGCAAATGAAATTCAAGTAGTTTTCAAGGATTTTCAAGGACTGTGAGAACCGTGCAAGAGTGGTTTTCGTGAAAGAAACTTATTTTGGCATGCTCATTTTATTAAATTTTCTTCAAAATGCGATAATTAATAAAACATTGTTCTCCAAATATGGATGCATGAGAAAAAATCTGAATAAACATTGGAATAGTTTTTAAGTAAATAGAAAATTGGTTTTTATTGGTGAATCAAGAAGTATTCATATAATGAAACAATTTTTTGTTTGCAATTTACAATTGGTTTTGAAAGCTTTTTATTGATGTCCGACACACAGTGCTCTGGTGCAATTTCAAATGTGATAAGAAACAAAATTTTGGATGTGTGTTGTACAGGTAAATCACTTTTTCAGAAAAAGAAATTAGGACGTAGCCTCATAAAATTGCACAATGAAATTTCAGTTTTAGTCCATAGACAACATTCAATAGTGCAATCAGTAATTCTAAGTTTATTACTTAAAACAATACAGAACGATAGTCATTCTGGCAGACCATATCTATTTACATGTGTTGCAAGATGATTTCTGATATGCTCATTGAAGAAAGATCTGAAAATAAATGCTACTAACTGTATAGCAGAATTAAAAAAACAAAAGGAAATCAATATCCTTAAGTAAGTTTGAAACAGGAATTCCATGGCTATGTTATCAGATGAAAATTCTTTAAGTAAAAGCAATTACAAGTTACAATTATCCTTACAATTAAATTTTTATTGATGAAAGTAAATTAAATATTTTTTAGCTGGATGGAAAACAAATGGTATGGAACAAACAAAATTCAGAAATGTTTTTTTAAAAAAATAACATTAAATATTTCTAATACTTTCCCTTGCATTTAAATTAAGCATGGAAGAAGCTCATGTTTTAAAGTTGTTTTGATGTCATACTAATAAACAATCAAACATAATTTTAAATATCTGTCCTCATTTTAACAGTATTTTAATTAGAAATATGACAACAACCATAAAATTAAAAAGATTCATCGATGTTAGTTATAAAATATTTTTTTAATTCAAAGAGCCAATGGAAACATTACCAGCAATATCCCATAACTGCAGCCGGATTAAGGTATTAGCATCCCAATTTAAGACCTTCAAAGCAAAATCAACTCCAATCTATCCACAATTTAGGAAAAACTAACACAATATTGACTATATTATAACACTATATTAACATATATTGATATAGAAGGAATACATTAAATGCATGAAACAATTTCACTACTCATTTTCCAATAATTATTAAACAAAAGCAAACTAGTTCAAAATAAAATCCAATTAACTTTAAATTTAGTTTTTAAACTAATATAGATTCTCAGTGATGAAACATTTAACCCTTTGTGGACAGGTAACTTTATAGAACACTCAGATCAGATTGGCGCACTTTATACGCCGTTTCATTTTTTCCAACTCTGTGCTTATTTAATGACATAAAACCTTATTTTTTATAGTGTAATAAGATTAGGGGTTTGAATGGATGGATAATATACACATTTGTGTCCGAATTTTAGAAGCTATCCTCTCCATTAACTGGATTTCCAACACCTCAATCTCAAAATCGGTGAACTGTGGCGCACATTATACGCCGTACCTGTCCGCAAAGGGTTAAAGATGCTTTGAATTTACCCATTTTGCGTACTGCACTAAAAAAAAAAGAAATGAACAAGGTTTAATATCAGCATAAAGATTAGTTATTTAAGCAATTTATATTTTACAATAAATTGAACAAAAAAAAAAAACAGAATGAGACAAAATACAATTTAAGATTACTTCAAATTAATAAATTAATTATGACAAATTAATGATAACTAATTGTTGTAATTGTTATTATTATGCTATTATTATTAGTTATAATTAATTACTACAATAAGTAGTCAAAAATTAGTTATAATACAATAATAATTACAAATTAATTATTAATAAATTAAATTAAGAGTACTTCAAATTATTTTTTCACAAGAGTGTGAATACCGTGGATATTTATCATAAAGCAAGTCAAAGGATACCGTAGCTCTGTAGTTCTGAGAAAAAAACTGGTGCACATATCTTTTGATGATGCTCGTCTTGCCAGTGCCCAGTTCTCCTATGACTAAAATTTTATATAAATGTTCATGTTTGTTGGGTGCAGAAACCTAAAACACAAAGCAAATTTACTAAATCCATACAATGGAGCATTCATTAAAAATCATAAAGCACATTTTAAAAGAAGGGGATAGAACAAGATTTTAAAAATTCATATATTGATTCAATAGATTTTTCATAAATGGTAGAAAACCCGAATTTTAATAAGGCAAAATAGCACTTTCAAACACGTCACTAAAATTTTCAAGGAAAAGTGGAAGAAAAAAAGGTGCCAATTGTTTTTGATAGAAGAATATTAATTAATATGTTGCTGTTTAAATTGATCTTGCTGTTTCTCAACAAGAAACTTGCTGGCCACTTTCATTGCTCATTAAGAAACATGCTGGCCACTTTCATTGCTCATTGAGAAACTTGCTGGCCACTTTCATTGCTCATTGAATTTTTAGGGTAATTTCCTGATTATAAATATTATTTGAAGTTTTCTAACATATATAACTTTTTAATTTTGTAAATATGCTTTTGTTACTTTGCTTTTCCTGTAGACAGCATTGCGAAGTTTTTTCTTTTCTAAAAAAAAAGTTCGCATATTTTATTAGTTCTTTAAGAATTATAATTTTTTAAAGAGTTGCACATGAAGAGAGGATTTTGTATATTATTTTATATAAAAGTAACTTATACTAAATATGAAAGTATTTTCATCCTGAGCAATGCTGGGTATATCAGTTACCTGGGTATATAATACTCCTATTTAAAGAAAAAATCTATTTATGTTCCATATAAACAGAAAAAAATGGAATGTTTCTTAAATGCTTTGATTTGAGGTTTCATCATGTGTCTGTTAACTCAACAACAGCTAAAATGTACACTCATCTTATACCAATTGCATCAGAACACATACTTTGACTGCATAAGTAAAACAAAAACATTTATGTGTTGCTAATGGAAAAGTACCATTAAGGCAATAGAACAGTGGGTACCTGATCAGATGTCACTGAAACATAGAGATTCTTTGCTACAGCTGAAATGGACACCTGGAATACAGCATATTGGGACAATACAGAAATAGCAACATTACACAAAATTTCATCAAAAAAAAAGGCCTTAAAGATATGATCATCCCATTCTAAATTTCAAGAGCTGAATCTTTTTTCGAAAAAGAGAAATAATTTTTGGAAGATTTAGGAAGAATGGGGAATTAGAAAATTTCAACAATTCTATTAATGAACATAAAATTAAAATGTTTAAATAGATTCATTCATGTACGATTAAATTTTCATTTATGTTTTTATAAATATTTATATTTTTTTATGTTGTTGCACAATGATGATATCAAATGTGTATCAAGCCTAAAATTTTAAAAAATGTCATCAATATCTTGGTACTAAAAAAATTATAAACAAGTAGAATTCGACACATTCATGTTTACTGCTTTTATGCGATACACTAAGAGCCATAAAAGTATACTATTTAAACATTGAACTTCAAGACTGGGAATTTGTTAACTTTTAAATTCTGTAAAATGCCATGTTTATCAATACAATATGCTTGTTTTATGTGTTGCAGGAAAGAGTTGGAAAACTTTTAGCTAAGATACTTTTGTCATGTACATAATCACAGATTGCTTTTACACTAAAATTCACATAAAAACATGAGCATTCATGCATACAACAAAAAATATAGACATAGCCATTTTTAAAGAATTTTATATTAAAAGAAATGGGTATACAAACACAATCAATTTTATACAAAAAGGAAAAAGAAAAAGAAAAAAAACTTCTCATAAATTCGATGTGAAACAAGAAACATTAACCAAACATTTCTAAAACAGATTTTATTTTATAACCAATTATTTCAAATTATTTTATTAAAAGATTTAGTAACTTTCCCCATATTCATTATTTTTTAATCCAATTAAATTAATATGATAAATTATTATATTATTTACCAAGTACTCCTTCTTTCCAAGTATCTTTGATTTTTAATTAATCCTATAACAGGGGAAAAAATTTTTTATCGGTGACCAACAAGAGATTTTATAATTTGAACACTATTTTTCTCTTCTTGTTTTAAATGAGAACTCCATAAAAGAGAAACACGGCGTGACAGATATAACAAATATAACAGAATAACAAAGGTGGTTGAGTACCAGAAGGTTAAGGGGAGAAATTTCTGAATATGCAAGCAAAAAACACAATGATATGTCTAAAATTGTAACAGAAATTTAAATCAAATAAAAAAGAGAGCAATTTTTTTTCATTGCCTTATTCTTTTTATAAAAGAAAAAAAAATCAAGCTTAAAAAATATACATTTTTCTTTTAATACAAAGATAATTTTAAAAATGTTTACTTTACGATTTAAATTGTAGAAAATACCAAAATTTTATTAAATTTATATGCATTTACCTAATAAATAAAAATGTTACTGTTATGTACAAAGCTTGTAAAGACTGAATACAAAAGCTTTAAGAGTCGGTCACTGCACTAATAATTTGGAATATATGCTTAACTGAATTTTAGATTTTAACAAGGACAACTGTTTTATTCAAGCCTTTTTTTTTCTTTTGATGCCCTGTCATTAACCCTCCGAGCGGCGCAAACATCGTTTTACGTTTTTCAGGTTCTTTTCAAAAGCAGATAGCTCGTATTTATATGTAATTTTTTTCAAAAATTCATGGATAAAGTATTCTTAAGATTTCAGAGATATAATTAAATACAAAAAAAGTGGTTCATTCGCTTTAAAAGCTAAGTTTTCTAACCTGACAACTAAAAGTTCAAAATAATTGGGCGCTCAGAGGGTTAATCACAACTGGCAGAGCAAGAGATGAACTTCAGGAAAATACAAATAGAATACTAAAAAGAATTAATTTAAATACTTCAAGTTAAGTGTTGATAGACAATTATTTTCAGAGCTACTAAGTCATATAATCTATATAAAGATAGAGGAATCTATATATAGAGAGGAAGACAATAAATGACCTCCAATCTCAAAGATAAGCAGTTTTAGTGTGAGAATAATGGAAAATCTACACATTTTATCACTGTAATCAAAGTCTTATATAATTCAATTTAAAATGTTCGTGAGACTGAAATCAAACAGGAGCATTGTTACACAACAGTAACTGAAAAGTACCTCCTTTATGATACCATCCAGAAAGGATTTATCAACATAGTAAAATTACATTATACTTGATACTAAGGATAATTTCAGTGAAATTTACAAGATGCTTTGGAATGACATCCACACAAACCTTGGATGTCCTGACTGGCATTCCGCTATTGCATTACAGACAAATCTTTTTTAAACTTCAAACCCAGGTTGGATTTCAGAAAATATTCATGAAATATTTCATTTTAAACATGACAGGTTTATTAATGTATCAGAAATACCAACAGAACAAAAGATTTATCAATATGAGGTGTAAAGATAGGTCCAACAGTAGTGGACCCATCTTTGGGATTTGCTGTGAGTATCTTGAAAACTAACTAGAAATCTAACAATTCTTATAAAAACTACAATTTAAAACTAAATTGATATTATTCAGTAATTCACACCAAGTTGGCAGAAATTAATTCCACAGCTGGCTGGGATTTGGAAAACTGTGTAAAAATAAATATTTATAAATACAGTCAGTAGTCTATGAAGATATCAGGAGTACCAGGCCCAGGTTCAAATAGGTAAATAGTAAAAAACAAATAGACCTTTTGCATACACACTAATCTCGGTCGTCCCACAAAATATCGGGTGACCAAGTTCCTTCAGTAGAATGAGGAACAGATTAGGAGCTTACAGAGCAAATTGTAGAATTGATATCATCCACTTTCACTGTCTATAACAAATTGTTGATCATGGTGGCCCAATCAGTAGCAACTGTAATCCTATGGCCCTTTGCACTGTTTTGACTAATCGTTTAAATTAATTTTATTATAAACATAATACATGCTTTTTACCTTTGTCCAATAATTAGAGTTGTAAAAAAAAGGAAGGCAATTCAAATAGAAAAATACATTAACCTTATTTATATAAAAGACATTAAATATAAACTATATTAAAGGGGTCTATACTAACTATCCCAGGGTGTTGTGTCAATACAAAAGATAAATAAATGGGCTTCTGAAAAAATATATATTCTGTATATTTCAAGTTGTTAGTCATTTAAAAATAATATTGATGATTTTGCGGTGAATTCCGTGAAAAAGGGGACATGGCAGCTAAATTTTAAAAATTAATATTTGACCACTTGCAATACATAATTTTTTCAGAAATAAGTGAACTTTTTGAAATAAAACATTGTTTTTGAGTTTGACAAAATTTATCTTTCAAAAACTGTGCTCAAAGTTACTCTTCTACTTCATTCGTTTGTAGGTCTGATTATCTTAATTTTAATTCAACCTATAAATTAAGTTAATTATTTTATAAAAGTTTAATAAATAGGTCAACTATTATACTTTAAGTGTTCTATTAAGCTTTTCTTTCATTTAATTAATAAAAAAAAAGATTTTACCAGAAAAATAAGTATCTTAATTATTCAAATTGAACATGTCCTTCCGTTACCAAAAAAGTGGATATCAACTACCTCACTCAGAACACACTGGGTCAACAATTTTAAGTTTTTGAGTTCAATGCAGGTTTATGGCCCTTAATAATCAGACAGTCAAAATTTTTCAAAAATCTAATTTTTTTTTTTTAGAAGTTTTTTTATGGTAACGGAAGGACAGTCATAGTTAAGCTCATTTTTACTTAACTTTTATAGTATTATTAATATAAACAACATATATTTTATGCTATGTTTAAAATGAGACGTTATTTTATAAATATTTTACAAATTATGATTGTGTGTACTCCCATTAAAAAATAAATATTTATAAGAATAATATGGTAACATACACAAGCTTAACCACATTTTTACTAAATTCTTTAATTATTAGGTATCTATATCAATGCCTTGCAAATAGATAACTAACTAAATTATAATTGTATCTGTAATAGTTACTAACTTATCCTTGACCTTAACTGTTAATATGTAAACAAAAATAACACATGTTTGTTTGCTGTTTCTGCACATGTTCTACTTGACTGATTCAACTTGATTTTTTTTTTTTTTTACTCATTCTATTTCCTTCATTCTTTTTTAAACATTAGAAGATTTTTAGATTTTGATAATTAGTGCATACAACTGTGTTTTGATATAGTTAAATTTTTCAAAGTTTTGTAATATAAGTATATTTATTAATTCTCATTGGTAGTGTTAGTGAGCAGTCATCTTAAATATTACTATTTTGTTTGCTATGCCTTTAACTCCTAATGAAAAACAGAGACTTTATAGGAAAAGAATGAAAGCTAAAGGATTGCATCAGCAAATGAAAGAAAAAGACAGGAACGAAAAAAAGAGCGATGTATAACTTTACCTTCAAGAGATTTAAAAATGCTGCAATTACAAGAAAAAATGTGAAAAAAAAAACTAAAAAAAGAGCTAAGGAAGAAAATCAACCAGGACCTTCATTGCGAAAGCAAAGTTCTGAATGTTTAATTCATATTTTTCCTGAAAAAGAGGACAAATGCTGGATTGACACTGAACAAATAATCAAAAAATTGTCCGAACCCAAGATAATTACAAACGGTTCTGGCACTAGACTGAGATGCAGATTCAAGTTTAAATCTATCATACCTGCTGATGAATAAGTCTTATGATTTTCAAACATATTTGAAATAAATCAAGCTTTTTTAACTTATATTTTGTACTAGGTCATTTCTGTCCTTCCGTTACCAGTTTAAAATATTTATTTTTAATAATAAATATAATTATTTTCAAAAAAACTCTCTTAATTTTCAATGAGTGAGCCCTCCTTAAGGTGCTCTAATTTTTAAAAAAAATTTCTTAAAATAGTTTAACTGAACTTTAAAATTAATTGTATATTCAAATTTCTCAGGTAGGAAAAATTTCCTTCCATTACCAACTTTAAAATTTCAATTTTTAAAAAAGTTATTTATTGTGAACTACCAAATTTTGTAATTTTCATACAACTTAGTGAAGAGTATAAAGGTGTGATTTTCAGTTGTTTGAAAAAAGTAATTTTTTTCAAAATCAAATGATGGACAAAATCCATCAACGGAAAGTCTGAGCTCCTGTAAACACAATAACTCAAAATTTTAAATATCTAGATGCATAAAATTTGATATTCCTAGTTTTATATTCAAATCCAAGTTTTATCATCCATATCAAATTTTGAACCAAATCCGTCAGCATATTGACTGTCTGTCTGTATATTCGCATTCATGTGAACACAATAACTCCTTAACACAATGACTTCAATAAATGAGATTTGGTATGCGATCTAATTGTAGATCTGTGTCCAATTTTGGCTTCAATCAGTAGAAAAAAAGGGGTTCAAATAGCATATTCAGTCTTCATCATACTATGATGCAAAAATATGCAACATATTGTGTGTTGGCACCCACCTAGCACATTTTATTTAGATTTACTCCCACTTGTATTATTGTCCTTTCTGTGTTGTCATCACCTTTGTTAGGGAGTATATGAGAAAGACCATTACTATATTTTTAAAATCTTCTAATTTTTATGTATAAAAAACTTTTTTTATACATAAAATTATCTTAAAACTTACCTATTTTTCACTATTTTTGGCAAAATAATAATAATTAATAAATACAAATTTCAGCATTTAATTTTACTTTAGAGTTATCTTAATCTTGATGTTTCTAACATAATTTAATATAAATCTATTCAGATCTATGCTTTAAATTAATTTGGATATTTAATAGATAAAAAAAAATCTCTATTATTAGTACTAAAATATGATTGAAAAATATCAATGTAATGAAAATCGAAATGTACCTGAAAATTATTTACCCATTTCTAAGAATGCTTTCAAATTAAAGTATTTTAGTAATTGAGTTAAATATCTATGCATAGAGCCAAAATAAACAGCAAATATTAATGAATTCGAAAAGTTGAAAATTTATCAATATTATCATATCTAATGGATGAAAGAATGATACGATGCTTTGATAAACAAAATGAAATAACCTGAAAATGAAACTAAATTTACAAAAATATTTCCAAGACATACACCTTAAAAGGGTGCTAAACAACATAATTATTCAAACATTAAATTTTGCAGAGGGAAGTTTCCTTGGTTATGATGCTAAGAAAACCAGATCATAAGAACATGAAAATTATGAGATGAAAAATTTTGTAATAAGAAAAGAAAGCGGGAAAAAACAAAATAACAATTACCACATCATAAAAAGTATGAACTTGAAACTGGTGTGAAAAAAAAATCATACTGCTGGAAGGGGAAAATCTAGTTGATGTAAATGCAACTAACGTAACAAAGAGACACTTCATGAACCATAGTAAATGCAACTAACGTAACAAAGAGACACTTCATGAACCATAGTAAATGCAACAAAGAGACATTTCATGAACCATAGTAAATGCAACTAATGTAACAAAGAGACACTTCATGAACCATAGCTCTTACAATTGCCAAATTAATGTGACTAAATGAGTTGATGAAACCATGAAATGAGTTTGAATTTCATTACAATAGTAATAAGCATTGTTGCAAATCACATTAAAAAATATTTAAAAATTAAGGAAAAAATTAAACAGCTAACTTGGCATCAGCGAAAAGATGATATATTTGGATCTAGTAATGGTGTAAAAATATTATTTGCAACAATATTTTTGGAAGTTATTGTGCTAAAATGTCAAAATTAACTAATTTTTTAAAAATTAAAAGAAAAAGAGTAAAACAATTAAATCAACAAAAGTTGAAAGCAAAAAACCAAACAGCTCCATAAACAATAAAAACCAAAAATATTACATTACTATATTACAGATACATTGTTTCCAGAGCATGCTAATACTTCTACAACTGAAAAATAATAGTAGACAAACATTTTATAAGAAAAAGAAAAACAGTTACTTTTTATTAAGGGTGAACTTAATAAAAAGTAACCTCTAAAAAGTAGAATAGAATTTCTCCTATCAGACTTCATCGAAGGTCACCTGCAGGTAGGGATTCTAAAAATTGGATCTTTTTCTGTAAGAGGCCCAACTTTTGTCAAAACAGAAAACCTCTTGTGACCCGTAAGACCCAAAGGAAAAGAAAGACTACCCATAAAAAATTCTATTACATATCATGATAAAAAAGGCAATAATTTTAGTTTAAAAAAGATTTAAAGAATAAAAACCATTAGCCATCAGGCAAAAATTGTAATTAAAATTTCAAAAAAAAGAATCTTCCCATGGTGAACCCTTCCTCCTTAGAAAGTATTGTGGAAAAATTGGTACCTCTAGATTCCATGGTATGCTAGGTCAAGTACCAATGCATCCAATTGCTTTTATTATTAGAACAGATATTATATAAAACAAAAGGCTAAGAGATTTTTTTCCTATTTTTCCAAAGAAATTTCTTCAATGATTTTAAATAAACCGAATTATTTACCTACAATTATTAGGGAGGTAACGAATAGTGATTTGGCCGAATACCAAATTTTAAAAAACATTTCACTTTTGACTGTAAATCAAATATTTTTCAAATTTTAAATAAAAAAAATTAAGATTAAATAAAACAGATTTTTTATTATTCATATATTTAAATAAATGTTAATACCTCTATAGATATTTGTAATACTTTAAATACCTTAATTCCAATAATAAGAAATGAGAAATCCTCAATATTTCGAGATTGTTTCAAAGAAATAAAAGACTCATCATTTCAGAATATGACAATGACAAACAAAAAAGAAAATTGAAGGGATAATTTAAAATTGCTAGAAGTAAATTCCTATTTTGATAAAGAACTTCTAATAGGAAGGATAGAGTGTCCACTTAATTGGTGGAAAAAATTGCAGAAAAATTTCCAAGGCTCGCAATTTAGCAAGAAAATATCTTTCAGCGCCTGCAAACATTATATAGTGACCATTTATTGATAAACTTGGAGTTTAGGGTGCGTACTATTTTCCTCGCAGTTTTCTTTGGCACAATTTTCTTTGCTGCTGCCAAACACTGTTTAGGATGCACAGTGAGTTTTTTATAGGTCTTCTAAAACATTCAATGCCTGCGGCATCTCAAAATGAGAAATTGAGCACGTAATGCCTTTGGCATTGCAAGTGTGTATCGGACAAATTTTTTTAACTTAAAAAAACACCAGCGGCTTCACTTTCAGCAAAGTGGGCCCATCGTAGCTTCACTTTTTCATTGAGAAACGAAACACACAAGGAAAGCATGAACACAGAAAAAACAAGACATCTGAAAATGATGAAACTTAGCAAAGGAGCCATTGTTTCCAGAAAAACATTCCTTGTTCGATATTTGGAAGCCATAATCAGCAACACAGAGAAAAAGAATCAGCAAACTCGATGAACGAAAAGCTTTAGAAGAGAAGTGAATGGTTATTGAAAAAATCATTTGGTAAATTATCAAAAATTCCAAACGAAGTATTATTCAAATTCATACGCCGGCCAATCAAATCAAAGAGAGTAGACAGTGGACCAATGGAAATGAGGAGAAATTAAGGGCATTCGCTGAAGACCGGTAAACAAACCTCTGTCGACGCATGTGCAAACGACGCCGAAAAAATTTTCAATTCGCATCCAAAACAAATGTTCTGGCACTCTCTCTCTCTTGGAGACAAAAAATTGGCGGGCTTAAATGAAATGAAGTGAGTACACACCCTAAACTCAAGGTTAACCCATTTATTTTCTGAAGATGGTAATAGGTATATATGAAAGCCTTAGGAACAGACTTCTATAAATGATATATGCAATATTATTAAATACACTTATGTACTATGCAATTTAAAATTGGATAAATGTTGAATTTTATATTAATTAAATGTACTGGAATGTAATTCTCATTCGTTATTTAAAAGCACATTTAAAAAAAATTATTATCCTGAATATATTCAGCAGAATATCTGCTTAGAATTCGACCAGCCGAATACCAAATAGTTGCCGAATATTTGTTACATTCCTAATAATTATATGTTACTGCATCAAAACAGTGACAGCACTTTGTACAGAAATTTTCATCCTCCTGGACAAGTAGTAAAAACTACTCTACATCACTCGATACATTATCTTTTTAGTTTTTGCATACAAGCTTTCTTTTCTTGGCTAGTTTATTACATAAAACTATGAATGCAGCATTAAACCTAACTAGTACGCACAAGTATATGAAATTATTTCCAAAATTTTATAAAATTTATATGACTCCATCTCCTTTTTGTAACTAAATGGCCTTCTAAACTAGCCCACCCCAGAAAAATTAAAATCCTCCCAACTATGTGCGAGAGAACATAAAGGAAACAGTCTTTCACACAACTGTAATGACTACAGCAAAAATGACTGAACTCGTGAATGAAGCTTAAAGACTGAACTCGGGGGGAAATCACGACGTGTACAAGAAATGCCTGTATGACAAAATATTGCCTAACATTTTAGTGGACAACCAGAATTACCATCTGATCAATAAATTTTCATTACTAAATTTTACTAGGTAAATTATCTAGGTAATGAGCTCATTAAATACTTTACCACCAGTGGTGTAGTCACAAAATAAGCAGTGTCGGGACGCTCTAACCTGGGTGACAAAAATTGTGCTGTTTTAAGGATGTTTCCACAATTTTTCCTTGTCTATTTCTTGTGGAAAAAAAACAGTGCCAGAACCGGTACGGTGGTGCGTACAGGCTCCACTACACCCTTGTTTATCACATTGACAACTATAGCCAGACAGGAAACAGACATACCGGCTGCTTATTCTTTTACAAGATGCAGACGCAAAAAAAGGATTTGGAGGTTTACTGAAATAATTACTATTCAGACTTGTGATTAACCTCACCCACAAGGGAAAGGTCATATAAATGAGAAGTTTTTAATATATTTTTTAACACAGCATGGAACATTTTTTTTGTCATCTTAATCATATTAAAGTTTTTATAGTTCCTTTGTGTATCTGTAAGGAAATTATAGATGAATACCAATAGGTATTTGACTGTGTCCACACACAGTTAGTTAATAATTTATTTGTATCTGAAACTTGTGAATAATAGTAAATCTTGTAAGATTAATTTCATTTTAAATTATTAAAACCACAGCAGAGGTAAATTGCAAACAGATTATTTCAATGCTACAACACATCAATTTCTTTGTTTATAGTTGTAATGACTGATACTTTACAAAAACAAATCAGAATAAAATCTGTTTAACTAAAGTTCTAATATTGGTGTCATTCTAATAATGGTGTAATATAATTCTAATATATTTTTTCTAAACCATTACTTAATACTATATTTTGATACTCTAAAAAATTTCTAAAGTTTCCAACTATTATGTGATTATTACACTTAAGGTTCCTCCTCCCTAATTCACTCTCACACGCTGGGAAAAAATGTTCAATTAATTTTCATTACTAAATTTTACCAGATTTCACTTTTTGTAACTGAAACTGCAGATCAGAGGACATTGATTCATAACCTAAAAATAATTTTGCAATAAAATGCCGAATGAAATATCAGTAAACAATATCTCAATTTATTAAAAAAGATTCTCAAATTAAACTTTCATAAAAAAATTTCAAAAACGCTAACGTAAAAAGCTCTGCTTTTGTATTAATTCTAAACTCAGATATCAACTGAGTTTAAAATTAATACATCGAAACTAAACACTTGTTTCATTTTTTGAAAACTTCGTTTGAGAACGTTGGATTCCAGTTTGATAAGGTATTATGATAATTCTTAATGAAGATTATATAATCATTTACATATGGAAATATTGAAACTTAACTATTTCAAATGCACATAAAACATATGACTAACCACTGAAACGAAACCCATAAAATAAAGAAACTTACCGAGTTTGCCATGAAAAAAATGGAAATTCAGCTAACTACTGAACAATTGAAGCTGCCTCACTATCAGTTGAATACAAATTAACAGGTACAATACACGCTTGAATTTCATGCCTCTCCTCGCAGTAGCATCACATGATATCACCACACGTGATGAAGTAAACAAAACAACAGCGAAAGGTTCTACCACATATCACCAGGTAAAACTCAGGTGACTCTCACTATAAAATCTGTGAAGTAAATACGGTATTTACTTTTGAGATCTCTCTACACATTGATTTTAAAAGTTATTTAATCAAACATTTACTCAAAGATAAAAAGTCTACAAATCAAGAGATGATTAAGATTAGATTAAAGAATTTTGAGGTTTGCCAAGTAGCTCTGAAATTGATATTCGTGCCATAGTGAATTGAAATGAAGTTACGTAATTTTCATGGTTTATTTATATTTTTGTTTGTTTGCGTGCATAGAATTTTTATTTAACCATCGGAAAAATTTCATTCAGAGCTTTGTTCTAATTCAGCCAAGCCTAAGTATGAAATGAAAATTTCGAAATTTGTATTGTTGAGAGTTCTTGATTCGTGCTAATCGTATTTTTGGAAGAGAAGAATTAAGAACACATTTTTGTTAGGAGAGGAAAGAAATTGTATTTCTGGTTTTAAACTTTAAAAATATCGTTTTCGCCGTCATATTTTACTAAAAAGGAAAATCCTATAACTTGTATATCAATAAAAAAAAAATGCGTTTTTTTAATATATATCTGTAAGATGAGAATATTATTGATGTGTATCCCTTACTTTACATCTTTTATACATCAGAAGTACATGTTAAGTAATTCTTTACTTATACATTTAATTAATAAGAGTGAGCATATAATTATGTATTAATATACAATCGGTGACCCTTCGGGTTATGTATTGCGGGGGAGGGAGGGGAGATGTAATTTTTCAATGTGATAATATTTGTACAATTTTTTCTGTATTTTTATCATTAATTTTGAATAGTTTAATACTTATTTCATAAATTTATAACATTTTTGTGTGTAATAATTAAGTATTTTATTCAAAAATCTATATAACATTTCACTAGTTTGGTTGAGTTTGTTTCTTTGTAGATTTTAATTTTTCTAGTAGAATATATTTTTCTTTTTTTGCTTTTTTTATTATAATATTAGGAGAACCGAGTAAATCTGTTAAGGTTTTCTAATCTCTTGTTTTGTACAACATTGTTTAGATTCTTTCTTTTCTTTTCGGAGCTATTTTGTTCTTTTCTAATTTTCCAAAACTGGCAAATCTTCAATGTGCTAGTGCTAGGTTCCCACTTCTATTGCTTTTTATTATTTTATTTAATTAATATTTTAATTGCTTAATTAATTTTTATCTAATTTAATTTACTAACCAGATTTAATTTGATGACTAGACTAGACTTAGTGGTAAGGTCTCTGCTTTGAGACCGGAGGGTTTTTAGGTTCGAAACCCGATCCCACTGAAGATCCATCATGTATTGGGCCTGTTGCACGTTAAATCATACGTAGAGGGTCAAACGTTTCCCCGTTGGTGTGGTGTGGAAGTTTGGAGAGGGGGTACCAGCTCAGGTGTCATCCTCGTCATCTGACCGAGGCTCAAAATTATGAGGTCTGTCCCAAAATAGCCCTTATGTTACTTCAAAACTAACAGGACGTTAATATAACTAAACTAAATTAATGACTAGACTAATTTACTTCATTAATTAGATTTTTATTAATAACAGTTGTGTTTTATAGTTGCCACATCATTTCATTTTAAATATTAGTGTCATTAATATTTTTTGATAATTAAGACACTTTCAATTCAGTAGTTTTAAACTAATATCAGAATTTCATGTACATACAAATTATGAGTACTTCTTGTATGTAGATTCAAGTATCACTCAGGTTAGGGAGACTTGACCCTAGGTGGTTTCATGAAATATATTTATTTTATGAATAAATGAGATATCAATATAAGTGCACTTCTCATTCTTAAAAACATATCCTCTTGATGCTAACAATAAAAATATTTGAGAAATATAAGAAAAGTTAAACAATCTGTTTCACAACATTTTTCAAACAAGAGCTCTTCAGTTGATAATAGAAATAATATTCTTATGATTAGTTTTGAAAAAGCAGTTTATGTTTCAAACCATCAGCTTTATAACAGTAGTTAAAAGAAAAAGATATTGACATTGTATGAATTAATGATGTATTTCAACAAAGTACTTAGATGCTAATTAATATTAAGAAGATATATTTGTGGAGAGGAGAATTTGACAGCAGCCAAAATTGACTTTATTCAGAGTTGGTGAAAAATTGTGCAGTTCACTGAAGTTGCTTTTCTTGATATGGGTCATTCCAATGAAAATGGTACATTTGATGTTTCGATTGTTTTTTTTTCAAAATCAAGTGATCTAACTAAAATTAATGTCAAATAATAGCAAAAGGATTGAATTTATCGGTATTGTAAAATTTAAGTAGCTAAACTTAGCATTAATATTCTATTTTCATAGTTTTTTTATTGGTAATGGGAGATTTTGTCCACTCTGTTACACATTTAAATACTGCATTAGATTGCAAAAATACAATTTTATTTTTCAAAACATTTTGTGCAATACAAACAAACAAGCATCTCTTTCATATAAATGCTGTAAAATTTCAAGATAAATATATCTTTACATTTTATTGTTATTTTTTGTACTCAAAAATGCAAAATTTGAAAAAATTCTATGCAAAAATTAACCTATTACATCAAACAGAGTTAAATAAAATTAGAACTATATTATGCTGGGTACAAATTGCCTAGTTCTAAACAGATTAAAACCCTAATTTAAAATGTTTTGATTTTTTTTACTTTAAAATTATATTAAAAACACTTCTGTAACAGAGTGGGCATACCTGTAACATATTGGGCACAGCTGTTGTAGATGGGAGTAATATGTAAGTTTATACAAAGAAAATAGGTAAACAACATTTTACTTTTATGAACTCTGAATTAAATTCAATTTTTACATTAATATCTTAATCTTTTTGAGAAACATCAATAACATATAGGAATTCATAATATAAATTTCTACTTCTCAAAACTCAGCTTTAGGTAGGATTTAAAATTTTGATCACAAAAAATCCTCCTCAACAGTTTTATTTTTTCTTGCTTTATTTACTATTATTAAACTCATCACTTTAACTTCACTATCTTCTTTGATATCATTTTGAACTATGACAACATACCTATAAGTTAAATTTCTCAATCTGTCACTCTGAAATTTAATGAGCATGTCTGCACTTTTTTCACTCACTTCTATACTGATCTTAAAACAGATTCAGTTTTCTTATATGTTACTAGATACAATTTTATGGCTGTATAATTCTCTAACATTGTAAAATGTTGATTAGAATTGGAAACATATTTCCCAGAAGTGACTTTTACAAAATATTAATTTTTCATCATATTTAAAACTGGCTGTAAATGAGCCTAGATAGGCCCATGTTCCAAATTCAAAGAAATTGTGCAAAACGGAACTGACTTTTGTTTTGCTACATATAATCAGAATGGAATCACCAAAATTATGTCTTTGTATCTTTCCACTAAATTTGCAATTTTATAAAAATGTTAAAATTATATTATTATATATTCATAACTTATTATATGTATAGAACATACTGACCAGAAAATACATTTTCAAAATTGTTTAAGCTCTACTTACTTATGTCAAATTCTGTCCACTGTTATACATGGAGTATAACAGAGTGGGCAACTAAGTTTAAAGCTGACTTTTCTAAAGATAAAACTAAACGTGACAATTAAAAAACTAATATAAGTTGAAAAAATCATTCTAAAGTTACTACTTTGTAAGGAATTTCAAGGAAAAATATTCTTTTTTATCATTAATATAAATGTAATATAGTGGACATTCAGTAACTCCAATTAACTGTCGGAGAAAAAGAATCAATCTTTCCATGCTTAGTGACTGTTGAATCTAAAGTAGCCAACTAAGCATGGAAGTTGTACTACTTAGTCATCTCAAAAGCATTAACAGATTCTATCTAATTTTTATTTTTTCAAACGGTTGTAACAGAGTAGACAAACCAAAACACACAAAATGCTGGGGAATTAATAAGTAAGAATTTTTCGTTGAAAATGTTTTTAATTAATTTTATTTTCAAAATTACTTTTATGAAAGAGTTGCTACTAACTTGATATTTTGTATCATTATAGTAATTAAGCAATTTCTGAAATAAATTTTTAATCCTTACTGATTTGAAGCTTGGACATCCAAGAGTTTTCCTTCTTTTTCGAAATAAAAAAAAAAAATTTAACACCTTCATAAATCATCCAAGTCAAAACAAAATACCATATGATACAGAATTAAATATGAAAAATATAATTAATTGCTAGTAATCATGAAATTTTCTAAAAAAATTCCAAAATGTCGGATATGATTTGTACCATTCTCGCTGGATTGACCCATATATTTATCTAAATATTTTTCTTGTATTATTTATTTACTTGCATGCATTTATTTACAATTAAACAACTTTTGTTGAAAAATAAGGATTCCTGCTATTTTGGGGTAGACATTTTATTCTGTTCAGAATGCTGATTGTTTAAAAAGTTTTTTCATCTTGTATATTAAAAGAAAAGTGTCTTATATCAATTTTGTTCTCTTAATTTTAGATTCATATGTTGGAAATCTTAAATTTGGAGAGCTATTGATTCATTTGGGTAAATTGTAAATAGTAAGTATTATTGGGCATTTGTCCTAAATTTGGAATATTTCATTGTAACCGTTAAAATTTTTTCGGACCATACATATTAACTCTTTAATAATATATATTTCAAGAATCCAGTTCAGCTCAAAATTTGTCCTGTTTTGGAATATGATAAAAAGTATCTGGACACTTATGGATTTACACATTTTTTTCAAATTTCTCCAGAAAAGCAGGAGGAACTGCGCTTGAACTTCAGTCATGTGATGAAATAGGCTTGAACTCGCATTTTACTGTGAAGATTCGAACCTCAACAATATTTTCTCATTTATTCTAAACTTAATTTTGTACTTAAAATAAAATTTATCTATTTGCAGTTTTGTTGTTCCTGCATCAGGCATGGGGTGGCATTCTCTATCCTATTGCTATATTATTGATTTATTGGAAATTGATGTAATGAAAATTTGCCATAGTTTGACCATAACTTGGTCATCTTGTGCCGTAACAAATCAATCTAAACTATATTTTTTGGATTATTATTATTGTAATCTTATAACTTATTTGATTCTATGTAATCATTATTTTTTATAATTTTTGTTGAAATATTTTTATCTTTTTACTTTAATGACTGATTATAGTTAAAAATTAAAACTAAATCTTTAAATGTAAAATTTATTTCCTATACTTTTTTCAATAGATGCAAACAAGTTATTCATTCACTGCAAAACTTGGAGGATGTTTTTTTTCAATATAGTTGTAAAAATGCATTGAATAATGATTGAGCACAATGATTCTTTTTAAATTAATTCTAAATGATTTGATAATTAATTAATGAATTCATTAGCTTACTTCATTTTGAATTGAAGATAGATAATTTAATTAATAAATAAGTGTGAATTGAATTCTTTTTCACTCCTTACACTAATTTATATCAATTTACATTGCTGTAGTTGAAAAAAGAAAAAAAAAAATTGCAGTGCAAGTTTCAAATTGGCAACTGTTAATGATTAAACTACTGATTAATTATTCACAAACTGATTAATTGAATGGACTTTTTCAGAAAAGCAATGCCGAAGCACGGATTCCTGACCCCTAAAGCCATTGCAAACAGAATCAAGTCAAAAGGCTTGCAGAAGTTGCGATGGTACTGCCAAATGTGCCAGAAGCAGTGTCGAGACGAAAACGGCTTCAAGTGTCACACGAGTTCAGAATCTCACCAGCGGCAGCTCCTGCTCTTTGCAGAAAATCCAGACAAGTACATAGATCAGTTCTCACAGGAGTTCTTAGACGACTTCATGCAGCTGTTGAAAAGGCGATTCGGAACCAAGAGGATCCATGCCAATCAAGTCTACCAGGAGTACATTGCCGATCGCAATCACTTGCATATGAACGCAACTCAGTGGGAGACCCTGACCGACTTCATTAAGTGGCTCGGTCGCGAAGGCCATTGCATGGTGGACGAGACGGAAAAAGGGTGGTTCGTAAGTTACATTGATCGAGACCCCGAAACAATCAGGCGCCAGGAAACCCTGATGAAGCAGGAGAAGATGAAACTCGATGATGAAGAAAGGATGGCGAAACTTTTCCAACGCCAAATGGAGAGAGATAGAGAAAAATCCAAGCCTAAACCTGAGCCAGTCTTCACGGAACTTAAAAAGACAGATGAAGATGAGAAAATTGTATTTGCCATGAAGCCCGTTGATAAGAGTAAAAAACCTACAATTGATACAAAACAGAATCCTTTAGTTACCTCAAAACCTGACAATTCAAATGGCATAAAGGATAAGAAAACTGAAGACAAGAAAAGGAAGTTGGCTTTAGAAGAAATAATGGAGCAGGAAAAGGCAGTTCAGGAGAAGAAGAGTCGGAAAGATCATTGGCTCGCTCCGGGAATCATCGTCAAAGCCATATCCAAGAAACTGGGGGAAGAATTCTATAAAAAGAAAGTAGTTGTGACGGAAGTACAAGACAGTTACTATGCAATTATACAAACCACCGATTCTGGCGAGAAGACTGTGGCACATCAAAAACAACTGGAAACGGTTATTCCAAATGTCGAGAGAAAAGTCCTGATACTTAACGGAGCTTACCGAGGGTGCGAGGCCGTCCTTTTGGATGTTAATTACGAAACATTTTCTGTCAAAGCCAGAATCTCTGCAGGCTCCTTCAAAGGCAAAGTTTTGGACTCTGTTAAATATGAAGATGTTTCCAAGCTACAGAAGCAAACGTGATTGTTGTTTAATGTGAGAAAATATGTATATAAGTCATTTGTATTGCTTATCTTTTCGTGCTATGTCATAAACATGAGATTCAAAGATGTGTTGTTTCCATGCTAATATTGTCTTCAAACTTACATTGGCATATTTAGGCATTTCATTAGGCTTTTATGCCTACATTTATTTTTTTAAAGTTTGATTTCCTTTTCAAGTCCTTCCTTTACTGATATTGATTTTTCTTTTTATTTTAAATTGTCCTTACCTTATGTCCTAAACTTCATTTCAGACAGGTCTTCATGCTTATTTATAGAAAACTTCTCTTTAGAGCAGGGTTTCTTTCTCTACTTGTATTTTAAAAATTCTACAACCCATCTATGTGCAATTTTTTGAGTAGGTACACCAAGTGTTCATAATCCAGTAAATTTAAATTGGCCAGTGATGTACGAGATGAAAATTAGGAATGTACGAATATTTGGCCCATTTGGCAAATATTAATCAGATATTTGGTAAAAAAAATTCAGGATAGTAATTTTTAAAGAATATGCTTTTAGATATTGCAGAATTACATTTCAGTACTTTTATAATAAAAAAAAAAACCCTCCTAACATTTACTTAACTTTAAACTGCATTGAACATAAGCCATTATCATTGTAAAGCCTGAAATTATGATTCAAGAAAAATTATTTTTCAGGAAAACTCCATTTTGTTTTATTTCACATATATTAATAGCTTCAGGAAATAAATGTTCAGTATGTACTGTGGCTGCAGGAGCTGAAAGACAGTGTTTTGCTACATTTGGAAATTTTGCTGCATTTTTTTCCATCAATTAAGTGGACACTTCATCCTAGCTATTAAAAGTTCTTTATCAAAATAGGAATTTACCACTAAATTTTCTCTTCCGAGTTTGTCATTATAATGTTCTGCAATGACTCGGAATTCCTGTGAAATAATGCCAAAATGAAGAGATTTTCTTATTATTTGGGTAAATGCATCTAAAATGTTACAAAAATACATCAAGGTGTTAACATTTTTTTAAATATATAAATAATAAAAAATCAATTTTATTAATCTTTAATTTTTTTTTTCATTTCAAATTTGAGAAATATTTTGTTTACAATCAAAATTAAAATGTTTTTAAAAAGCGAGTATTCACTTTTTGGGCGAATATTCGGTATTTGGCCAAATCACTATTAAATAAAAATTACTCGAAAATGCATTTGAAAAATCTTCATTGAAGATAACTGTTAATTATTTTTTGGTTGTTGATGCCGAACATTTGACATAAAGCATGTTCTGTTAATGTTTTCACAACCTCCAAATTCTCTTATACTATTGTATTTGAAGAGCAAGACCTGTTTAAGAAGCTCTTTTCTAAAAAATGTGCCTGCTGTGCATAAATGCAGAGGAGGGGGTGAGTAACTGTTTCTTTGGGGTAATGAAAAATGATAGACAGTTGATTTATTCTTTCACTAGCCACCTTTGGTGACCAGCTTGTTCGCCAGGAATATAATTTCAATTGAATCTCTTGTGTATGACATGATATTCATGTTTACCTTAACAAAGTAATTTTAAATTCAAAATCGTGATAGACATTCAACCCATGTTCTTTCAGTAGCCTTCCGCCTATTCTGTTCGTTGTCTGCATGAATGTCCTTAATGGAGTCGAGTAACTGTCTGTGTCATGTATCATACAATGGCATCATCTTAACACCCTAATGTATCTTGAGAATATGCATTTGATTTTAACTTTAAAATGGTACGACACATTTTATGTCCAGCAGCATGTTAGCTGGATGAAAATATGCTGATTAAAACATATCATTAAACATTAAAATATTATCTTAGCTTTCAACAATGCAAGAGAAACATGCAAATAAATATTTGTTTAAACAATGAAAGTGGTTTGAATTGCATTGCAACAATGAAAAGTATTGTAAATTATGCTTACATTTTTTTTTTTTTTTTGCAAATCTATTAAAATTAAAGAAAAAAAACTGTACTGCAACTTGATTGATATCATTGAAAGGTAATTTTTTGTGCTTTCAGATGGTGTAAAAATGATTTTTGTGCTGTAATACTTTTGAAAGTTATTAAGGAAAAACACCAAAATTTCACTTCATTTTTAATTAAAATTTCAAAAAAAACGGCTCTGAGGTTCCGATTCCCACCCTCCAAAGTATGTTTGTGCCAAATTTCGTAGCTCTGGGTCTAGCGGTCTGGCCTGTAGAGTGCCAACACATAGACACACACATTCTCTTTTATTATTAGTAGAGATTAACAAGTTCGAAGGCAATTTTAAAAGACTTAATTTATAATTTACCTGAACATTTTAGGGTTCTAAATAATGTGGTTCCAATCGGTTGTTTTTTTTCACAGGTGCTAGAGGGCTCACCTTGTGCCTTGAGACCCTGGGAAGGGTTCAACATGTATTCAACCTACATCGCAGTCCCAAGTCCATTGTTAATTTAGATCATTGGGTAGCGGGAGGAGCCTCAAAAAAGTTTGTGCCTGTAGCTTCATACGGTCAAAATCCATCACTTGCAGCACAATCGAAAAAAACTATGCATTGTGTCGCAACTTGCACCTTTTTTATTATTTCATGAGACACATGAAAAATAAGTTTCAGTAAATAAAAAGAAAATGTTAAAATAAATTCAAAATTTATTGTATTTCGTACCTCAGAGTTTCGATTTATGAAAAGTGTTGCATTCTCACACTGTATAATACAGAGATGATTGCGGGTTTGTTTTAAATATATATGATCGTTTTATTTTTCTTCCGAATGCTTTCCTTTTTCAGAAATGCTGTATTCTATCAAAAGTGAAAACTTGTGTATATGTTACAGTCCATGTCAGTGGCGAATCCAGGGGAGGGGCTATCGGGCTGCAGCCCCCCCCCCCCAAATAAACCAAAATTCTTGATTTAATTTAAAATCGCTACAACTGTTTGATCTTAATTTTCATTTTAAAAGAATAGTAATAAAATCATGACAACATTGCTTTCTGACTTGACAGGCTCGAAAATGTTCCTACTTTTCTAGTAATTCCCCTTGCACTTGTAGCGTTGGCGAGGTCGAAAACATTTTTTGGCCAGCTATTTCATTGTATATTTTATTAAATTATCAAAAGTATTGTAGTGTTCTTTATTATTCTTATTGTCAGGAGAGGAAAGCCTGTAAAGGTAAAGTGTTTTGGTTTATAGAAGCTGTGAGCTTTGACATTCGTCACTACGATACAAAATTTGTATGACCTCAGCCCCCCCCCCCCCCGACCCAAATCCTGGATTCGCCACTGGTCCATGTGGATAATCAGTTATTATGCTTAATAACTGGATCTTTAAGTATAATAACAGATTATCCACATTGACCATAACATACATACAAGGCACCCTAAAAGCTAATTTCTAAACTGTTAGAAATAGGCATATAATTTCAATGGGAAAAATGCTTTCAATGACGTAAAGAATTATATTTGATGTTGTTCGAGTCAGTAAACACACTGCTGAAAAACTTCCCAAGTCTAAATTTTTGTTCAGTCTCTCGGTACTATTTAGTTAGATATTCTTGATAAATAGGAATTATATAGGGGAATGGTGGGTAGAAGTATGCAGGGGGCTAAGAATATGTAGGAGCTTGTTAGCAACACCGCAGAGAATCGCCACTTGCAATTTTACTGCAAAATAGTTTCATCTTGACATGATTTTGTTTTTTTAAGTTTTTTTGTTGTACAAAACATTATCCTCAACCTATTTCATTGTTTATCTCAAACTTGTAGTATACCATGATGTTTTATAATTAGTTTTAGAAACACATTTATTAGTAAATATCACCTTATTAAAAGGAAACTCTCATGGGGAAATAACTTAAAGAGGTTAAACCCAAGTTGGAGGCTGCGAAAAGTAAAAGGAAAGTAGCTCGAGCAGTACATTTTACATTTCTAACAACACAGTCTTTTCAAAGGTTTATCGTTCAAGTTTCGTTGGGCCTCGATTATTATGCTTACTTTGATAATATTTTGTTAGCTTCAGAGGAAAAATACAAATTGGATCTCGAAAGAGTTTTTCAAATTTTAGAGGATTATGGGTTTAAAATAAACCTTGACAAATGTTTATTTGGTCAAGACAAATTAATTTTTAGAATTTCAAGTTTGTTGGCTTATCCTAAATACAACACTCAGTCACTTCGAAATCGGATTGAACAAATTCAGTGTAATGACACAATTCACCTCTAAAAACTCTAACCGTTTCCAAGCTATCGTGTTCACAGACGGACATGATTCCGAAAATGTGTCTTTGGGACTCTGAAAGGTCTGAATCGTGGAGATGAATCAAAATCTTGAGGTCGAATTCTTTACTCTTCATATATCAGAAAGCAGTAAAAGTAATTGTAATAATAATGCAATTTTTTGAACAAATTGAAAACTCTTCAGTTTTTGAATTACAATTGATTTAACAAACTAAAGAACATAAAATTCCCTATAAATGCATGCTTTTATTTTCCTTCTAGTTTCAATATTTTCGCAGATAATGGCTCTAAAAAATTAGAGATTTCCAGTAATTTCTGATCACTATAACGATGTTACTTACCTGAAAAAACCTTTTCAGAATGTGCTCTCATTTTTTAAAAAAATGACGGGAGGCTGTCTTTTTCAAACAGCCGCTGATGTTCAACGCATAGGACTACTTTACTCGCGTGAACTCTTTTCCCGATTTCAAATTTTTTTTATAACTTCTGTTCTTACCCTTTATCTCTAAAATAAGGCATTAGTTATGTTTTTAACAAATGTAGTTACCGAGATATAGAGAATTTCCCATACAAAGTTTTTTGTGGCGTTTTGGTGTGTGAATCAAATTCCTTCCCGAGACCCCAATGGGAGGAAAGTAGTCCTATGTTTAAAAAAAAAACTAGCTGCGACATTAGTTTTTTAAAATTAATTTTTTAAATGTGTCCAACAATTCACGGAAAACCTGTATTTAGTCTGTTCGGTAGAGAAAGAGTTATTGAAGCAATAAAAACACCCAGCATATGTAAAAAATGGAAACCGAAATGTCCTAGAATACCAATTCCCATGACTTTCAGTGCAAAGTACACCTTCGTATAGAAAGTTTTGCAATTCCACAAGAAATCACCCCCTTCATATTGCAATAAAGAAAATAAATTTTTGGTATGTTGTTGCACAAATTTGTAATGAATAAAAACACAAATACATTCAATGACAATGACCAAAATAAAATTTATAAAACTCGATCAACAATTCATGTTACAAATTATACATAATTTATCATATATTAAAAACTCAATCCTGATATAAATACTGCTATTAGAGGAATCATTAAATTTCAATAGCTGCAAATCACTAACAATTACTGGTTTTAATAATTTTGAATTTCATATTGCTAATGAATATTTTATGATGCAGGGAAAGAAATAATTTATAAGTAAATAAAATTATCTTCATCACAAAACATTATTCTCTATTTGTATCCATTATGTCAATGTAAAAATTGGTGCAGAAGATGTTATTTACAAAATATGTATAAATAAACAAACACTTTCTGAAAGTCCCTAATGCATTTTAACTCTATGCAAGACATTCTCTGTGTAACTTTATAACAATTAAAACAGAAGCCGTGTTCTTATTTTTAGTGATTCACTGCGGTGTTCTATGTGAAATTTTACAGAATATATTCTCTACTCAATTTCAAATAAAAACCTATCAAAACCAAATCGCTCATTTTATAAACCATTCAGAGCCAAATAAATATAGCAGATAATAAATTTCTTCAAGATTATTAAATACATTGGTTCAGCCAATAAGTTTGTGTGATTTTTCTAACAGGTTCGAGATGTAACTTCAGTTCAGTCCACAATATCCTCATCATGGTGAAATAAAAATTTCATAGTTTTACTTTTCTGTTAAAATTTTTAATTAAAATGCACAAAATTCTCCATTTTGTTTCGAAATTGATAAAACTATATTTTTAGCTAATTCTAGCCATTGGGAAATCAAAGACATGTTTGTGAGTTTCCCAATATTTTTCTAAAAAAAATTTTAAAAAGCTCCAAGCACAGCCCATATTTCCTAAAAGAAGTCCCTTATTCATTCCTGTTAAATGTTTAGATCTAAAAATAAAGAAAATTTTCTGCTCTTAAAAAATACATAGTCCTCTCAAGAAATGGGAATTGTGAAGTTTTGGAGAAGCACAAGTATTTAATTTAATAATTTATCTGCTTTTCATTATGAATTTCAGAAACTAGAGAAATAATTCACTCTTATCACTTGGGGATTTTGTCTGGAAAAAAAGGAAACCTTTTCTTGTATCTTTCCAAATATTATTGTTAATTCTTTCAGATTGGGAAGAAGAAATAAAATTTTGACCCTAAATGAGATATCTGCAACTTTACTTATTTTTCAGAAATTTCGTACCTAGTCGGATACCCTGCTCATCAATTGACAACAGAACATTTAAAAAATATGCATGCAAATAGGTCAAGTGCAAGTTACACGATGCAAGTTCATTTACAAATGGCAAAGGAAAATTTCCAACAGATTCTGTTTTATGTGAATACAGGAGGAAATGGAATAAGCCCATTAAGAAATTAGAGGTATATCTAGAGGAAGAACTTTTATCAGAATTATGTGCCAAAAGTAGTTTGCAAAATTTGGTTTAATATATAAGAAATCTACCAAGAAGCCTACTGGAATTTGGTAGTTTCCAAAGAATGGTTTAGGCAATGCAAATTGTCACAATATGAAAGGGACACAGCAGAAACTATTAGCAAATCAAAAGCAAGTGTAGATTTGTTCCCATATTCAATGTTAGGTTTGATCCAATTCATACGGTAACCTAAAGAAACTCACCAATTGAGAAATGTGTTATGGCACTCGGTTGACTTTCAAAATGTCATCAAAAAAAAAGAGATGGAAGAAGATCTGTAAATAATGCTATGGTATTAAATGTGTTATTTAATACCATAAAATGTTATGTTTATTTAGAAAAACAGTACAGACTTACTGGCCGACCCCTAAACTTCACAGCTTAACCATTAATCGAGAAAATAAATAATAGGAGCAATATTCAGACACAAAACTCTGTCACAGTAAAAATAAACACTTCACTGTAAACAAATCCATTAAAAATTTTCAAACCAGGCCTTGTCCATACAGTACATTATACAAAACAAGAGAACGGTACATTTTATACAGTCTGGATGGCTCCTTTGACTTTGCTTCCCGATGAACTTTGAGGGTTTGCCTCTGAAGCATTCAGGCCAGAAGAAGGTGGATGGAATTTCTCGTCCGATTGTTCGGCAGCACAGCACGGCTTGCTACAGGTTTCGGTGGGACTGTGCATGATCATAGGAGTATCCGTGACACCTGTTGCATTCCTTGCAGCCCCCTCAGTCATTTCCTCTTGAGCTGTGTTTCTTGGGAAAAGTTCATCACTGGATATAGATGCCCTGTCAGTAGAGTTGCCTGCACATGTTTTGTCGTTCAGACTGGAGGAGTTCACGTTTGGACTGAGCGCCATCTGTTGGTGGATGTGGCAAAGACCGGGTGGGGCACTGATCCTCGCCTGCAGAAAAGAATTATTAAGAATTATTTAAAAATTTTAAAAAATATAATGCACATGCAAAAAACTGTTAGATATTTTGTAAATACAGTAGTACCCCAGGAATCCAAAAATCATTTTTAACTTACTGAAAAATGAAGGGAAAATAACAAATAAGAATCAGAAACAAAGCTGATGTTTATTCCTAACTTAAAAGAAGTATTCGAATTTGTCATAAGAATGAATACAGCACCTTAAGGAGCGGAAAAAATTCAGCTATCTTCTTTTTACCCTCAACTTGTTTGCCACTGTACCGTGCAAATTGCTGCGTGCTCTTTCCGTACGCCTTCACAGAGCATCCAGAGACAATACTCTAATGCATTTGGTATATCAAGAGTATTTTAAAAATTTACAGCATAATCTGAACAAAGGTCAACCCAATTAGTTCACATTCCCGGAGTTCTACTGTAGTTAGTTTGTTTTTGTAAATATGTCAAAACATGCCTGAAAATGCAAAACATCAAGTTTAATTAAGAAAAATCACTAAAGTTTTTCTTGCCAAATTTGGCAACACTTGACCAATCTTGTAAGCAGTGATATTAATTTCGAGACTTTTCTTTCACATGCAGTGGAAGAAGGAGCGAATTATTATGTCTTTGCTTTGAGCTGCATGCTATTAAGTCTCAGGCCTGAAGAAGTTTACCTTATTGTAATTGTTTGTACAAGTCACACCGTGAAAAGTAGCTTTCGCCGAACGGAAACTACTTGTTTCGAAGTTGATTTCTAAGAACACGTTGGTAGAAGATAAAGATTTCTTCTTGTTTAAAATTTAAAAAAAATATTTATTTTTGTACGAAAGCAGCGAATGTTTCGTTCACTCTGCACAAACTTTGAAACTTTCAACATAGAAAGAAACTACAGAAAAAAGTGTATGCATCAAAGTATAAAATCTGTTATTTATAAAATATCTTGTTGTTTCATGAAATAATGAATGAAGTCCATTCAAGCATAAAATATACTTGAGCTATATGGTGTAACTAGTTATATTGTAGAATAATGACCTATTATCCATTAAAGTGTTAAATAAGAAGTTGATTTCTTATGTTAAATGGATAAGTTTTATACTTACAGTAAATTAATTCTTCCAAAAATTAATATTTAAAACATTAAGTTGACTCGATTGATAAATCTTTAAGTGATGTGAGCAAGAAAATGATGCAATGATAGAAAGGTTAATATGCTAACTGCCAACAGAGTGATTATAAAATTATAATAATTTTTTTTTATACTGGCTCCTGGATGATTAGTGGAAATTTGGAATGGCAGTGAAAGTGTTAAATCGAAAAGATAATAGTGAAGCTATGAATATATTTAAAACCTCATTCTGAAATGAGTGCAATTTACATCATTACAGCAAAACATTTATTAATTTTAACATCTTATAATATTATTATTTCTGTTGTCAACATCCGTTTTCTTCAACTAATGCAAAGGATATTTTACTGATTTCTGACATAGCATACTCAGTTGATATTAAAACAAATTGTTTAAAATCTAAGTTCAGAGAAAAATTAAAGAATCACAGTCATTGTAACAATCATAGCTTGTGAGATGTGCAGCTCCCACAAGCCCTTTTCTCTCTCTCTCTCTCTCTCTATTTACCTCACTTAAGTCAACTATTTACTATTGGAGAACTTCATGGGATCTTACAAAGAGTCACTACCTCAAACAACTATTTTATCTCAATTACTGAAAATGATAAATAAAAGCTCAAGATGACTTCAAAGGGACATTCTAAATTGTAAAAACATTCATACCAATAAACCTTCAATGCTATTTTGTGTACATACTTCATTGAGTATTTAATTTCAATAACCCAACAAAAAACTTTTTTTTTTTAAGACTGAATGTGCACAGGATTACTGGTAAACTATTTTTAAAAAATACAGAAAACTTATGTAGTATGAGAATCATGTAAACACCCAAGAACAAATAAGAAACTTATTTATTTATCTGCACTGTTAAACCTTTGATAACTTAATCTAAAATGTCTCAGATAAGAACCAATGCCAAATGATTTTTTAAAAACACATACAATGAAAATACTTATCAGCAGAATACAGATATAACTAAATAATTAATAATAACTGATAACATACATTGAAAACTTCTAATTCATGAATTTGAAATGGTAAAATAAATACAAAAACTACAAAAAAAAATTTTTTTAAGGAAAGTTTGCAGATAAAACTCTCCCCTCACACACACATTTTCCCCACGAAAAAAAGACCTAATCATAAATTCCTCAATCTGTAAAGAATTTACAATGGAAACCGAAATACATTTTTGGATTTTTCTGAAAAAAGTTTATATCGGAAAGATTAGCATTTTGATTCGAAACTTCTTTTATACATTGAGATTGATTGGTTAAAAATACTACATAAAAAATAAGGAGTAGCCACTAGTACGGTGGCAAATTAAGGAGTGACGGAACACTCAAACCTAGCTGACGAAAACTGCATTGCTTTTAAGGAGGTTTTCACAACTTAACATTCATTTTTTCACAAAACTAACGGGAGTGATCTCCCCTAGACTTCTCTAACAAAGGTGTCATTCCCTGACCACCCCCCACAAAAAAACTGCAGACCTTCAATAAGGTGCGGAGCTCTACAAGTACTTACATTATTTATATCATCTTCGTACACCATGGCAACAAGAACAGAGTTCCTACTCTTCATGAAGAAAAAAATTCAAGGACTTTTTTGGGAAAATTCAAGGATCACAAAATTACATAAATGCAAATGACAAATTTAAATCAAATTAATCATTTGCGTTTTTATTTCTGAAATAAAAAATCTGATACAGATCTACAATTCTATTGATAAAACTTGGTACCAAATTTTATCCATCTAGCTATTTAAGTCTTTGAGTTATTGTGTTCACAAAAGCACAGACTTCCCTGGCTCTATGAAAATAAATCACCATTTTGAAAAGAGATTTTATTGCACAGAAAATCGGTTATTGGTATTTGAAACAAAATTTTGTTCAGATATATCAGTTACTTTCAAGAAACATTAGGATAATTGCAGGACTACTTTACTCCTTCGAGAAATACCCTCTGTAGTTTTTATTCTATTGTCAAATCAGGCTGCCTTTGAATATGAAAAGAGATAGATTGATGATTGACAGCATTCCCATACAAACACCCATTTTCTGGTGGTGGAGTTCTCAAGACAAAACTAAGTCACAAACTAGTTTTCTCTTCTGTCCCCAAAAATACTGTATTGAGAATTTGCTTATTTTTCAAGGTCTTTTCAAGGACCCAATGAAAAATCAAGTACTTTTCCAGGGCTGTGAGTAAGGCAAATAAAATTTAAGGAATTTTCAAGGACAGTGGGAACCCCGAAGAAAGGGACACCAACAAATGCAAGAGTGAAATATGCAAAGTGGCAGTAAAATGCAGCCAGCAGGTACCAATATACAATAGGCAAGTTTTTTTTGCATCATAGTAAGTTGAAGAAAACCAAATAAGCTATTTGAACAGCTTTTCTTCAATTGACTGAAACCCAAATTTTACTACATATCTACAATTAGGGTTAGAAGACCACATACCAATTTTCATTTATCTACAGTGGGCTTCCCAGAAGTGTTCGTACACTTACGATTTTCAATGAAGTAGGGCTCTATCCATTAATTAAAATTAATATTTCAGAATAGGTATTTAATAATAAGATCTATAATCTATTCTTAACAAAACTACATGAAATATTTTAAAAACATAGTAAAACTTTATTTTTAAGAAATCAATAATCAAAAAGTAACAAAAACTTTATCTCGCAAAAGTCTTCGTACACTGAAATATTTTCGGATAAATTCATAATTTAAATTATCGTCTGCTGCTTTATTTTTATTTTTGCATTGTGGTGGCATTTAAAAAATCATTTGGATTTAATTTTTGCTGGCTTACACTGTAATATTCTATTTATTATTTAAAAATGGCTCGTAGTCAGAAAAAAAAAACAATCAGCATTCGAAAATTGCTTATTTTTCATCATGGTAGTGGTAAATCAGTTCGGAATATCTCTAAATTAGTTAAAATATCCAATTCTACAGTGCAGTATGTGCTAAAACACTTTAAAGAAGAAAATTGGATCGAAAACAAGGTAAGAAAAAGTCAACCGGCAAAGTTAACAAAATGTGATCAGAGATTTATAATTAGAAAATTTGTGAAAAATCCACGTTTGAGTGCTTTAAAAGTTTCTGCAGAACCTAATGAAAAATGTTCTACTTCAATTTCACCTGAAACTGTTCGACGAGTTCTCAGAGCAGCTGGATTAAATGGGCATTCTGCCCGTAGTAAATTTTTTGTTAGTGCAAAAAAACAGAAAGCTTAGGCTTTCCTTCGCAAAATTAATGTTAAATAAACCCGAAAAGCATTGGAATAATGTCTTATTTGCAGACGAAAGCAAATTTAACATTTTTGGTTCCAATGGATGTATAATGGTATGGAGAAGAAAAAATGAGGAACTTAATCCCAAGAACTTAGTTGGAACAATTAACTATGGCAGTGGAGGCGTCCTTGTGTGGGGGGTGCATGTCAGCATCAGGACTAGGTAATTTGGTATTTATTGGTGGCATGAATCATGCTCTTTATTTAAATATTTTAAGAGATAGTTTAAAATTACCAGCCCAAAATTTGGGTATTGGAAACAACTTTGTTTTTTATCAAGATAACAATCCTATGCACACGGCTCTCAACATTTGCCTCCGATGTCTCTATAATTGTCCACAAAATTTGAAAACACCACCTCAATCATGAGATTTAAATCCAATAGAACATATTTGGAGAGAACTGAAGGTCAGAGTATGAAAACACGACATTAAAACAAAAAGCGAACTAAAAACAGTAATGATGGAAGAATGGATGAACATTGATGCAGAAATTACAAAAAAAAAAACTAGTGAAATCTATTCCCAAACGTTTAAAAGCTGCTGTGGATGCTAAAGGATATCCTACTAAATATTAATTTAATGAAAAATTAGAATATTTACTAATAAGTAGAGATTTTTTTAAGTGTACGAAGACTTCTGTGAGATAGAGTTTTTGTTATTTTTTGATTATTGATTTCTTAAAAATAAAGTTTTACAATATTTTTAAACTATTCCATGTAGTTTTCTTAAGAATAGATTATAGCTCTTATTATTAAATACCTATTCTGAAATATTAATTTTAATTAATGGATAGAGCCCTATTTCATTGAAAATCATAAGTGTACGAACACTTTTGGAAGCCACTGTAAGTCATTGCATTTAGGAGTTATTGTGATCACATGCATATGATTATATAGACCAGAGGTTCTCAACCTGTGGTACGCGTACCCCTAGGGGTACGCGAAGGACCATTTGGGGGTACGCGGAATAAAAGTCGGTAATGGCGGACACAAGAAAAGATAAAGGATTAAAAAAGTTGCAGTATTTTCTTTTCCTAACGCTCGTGTGAAAAGTAAAAGTGAAAGTTGTGGTAGTCTAAAACCTACGCTCAAAATAAGAAAAAAGAAAGCAAAAGAAAACCTGGTAAATGATTGATATTTTGTCTTCAACAGCCCCGATTATGTATGAATCATCAGTGTGTTCTCAAAAGCTGTACCTTCACTACAGGTGTGGTATGCTTTTTATTTTTGTTCTTCTAGTTTAGGCTTACCGAGAACAATCCGGAATCCTCTCAAAGATTCTTGTTTTAACGTTTTAAGTAAAAGCATAATTAAACGCAGGCATCATTAATTGCTTGATTGGGATGCATAATGAATAACGACTTCATATACATAAATCAAGCTTTGTGTTTTATGGGTGTTCAATTTTATTGGTTTGGTTTGTTTTGTGGTACAAAAATGGTGTTTGTAGGCTTTGCGTACTCAATTTGAAGTGCTTATCTTTAGAATATTGTTTGATTTCTCAAAATGGACAAGTGGTTGAAAACTGGAACTCTTCAAAGAAAGAGACCGGCATCTACAACTGAAATTCGAACCACAGATTTGGCAGCTACGGAGCTAACTTGGATCAGCAAGATGATAATCATGAAGTGCAAAGGCCGACTGATTGATCTGTTCAGGTACGGAAATAAAATTGATTTTGTTAAAAAAAAACTCAAAACATCAGTGCGCCTCCGAAGAAGAGAAAATATTTTATTGAATACTTAAAATATGGATTTTCCGTCAAGGTTGATGAAGATTGTTCAAAACCACTCTGTGTTGTTTGTGGAGAGATATTGTCAAATGGTAGCATGAAACTATCTTTACTAACGCGCCATTTAGAAACAAAACATCCAACTTATAAGCAAAGAAATATTAGTTTTTTTCCAACGACTATCCAACAACCCTAATTTAAATTCTTGTTTGATATCCACAAAAAAACAATTGAGGCTGCGATTGAGGTGATAGAAGTATGGAAATAAAAATAAGTTATATTGCTAAAAGTGGAAAAAAACCATACTATCGCTGAAAATTTGGTATTTCCGTGTATCAATGCGGTTGAATGCATGTTCGGTGAAGACCATGTCCAAAAAATCAAAAATATTACTTTTTTCTAACAGCACAGTTTATTGGAGAATTAAGGACATGTCTATTGACATTGAAGCTACTATAAATGAAAGAATAAAAAAGAGCACCTTCTTTTCAATACAGGTGGACGAAAGCACTGATGTTTCTGATCTGTCAATTTTGCTTGTTATTGCAAGATATATGAGTGTTAACGAACATGAAGAAAACATCTTATTGTGTTATCCTCTCACTAAAATATGAACTGGAGAGGACATATTTAATGCCATTCAGGGTTATTTGTGAGAAAACGAAATAGATTGGACTAAGTGCTGTTGTGTTTGCACAGATGGTGGAAAATCTATGTCTGGCTGTTGTAAAGGTTTACGTGGTCGTATCAAAATAGTCGCTCTTCATGTAGCCATTGCTGCCTTCACAGACGAAGTTTAGCAGCGAAACCTTTGCCAGATTCATTGAAAGAAGTACTCAATCAATCTGTCAAAATTGGAAAATTTCATTAAGGTTAATTCAACTAACACCCAATTGTTCAAATCTTTGTGTGGAGACATGGGCAGCCTACACACTACGTTACTTTTGCACAGAAGTGAAATTCATATATTTTTTGAAGACCACTCTTTTACGTTGAGCTCTAAATTTTATGAAAGTGAATGGTTGCAGCAGCTTGCGTACTTATCTGTCATTTTTTCAGAAATAAATAAACTTAATTTAGGATTGCAGAACCAAAACCATTTTTAAGGTAACTGACAATATCGAGTCTATGATTACGAAGCTGAATTTTTCGGAAACCTGTATGAAAAAAAGAAAGAAAAAGTATGAAGTTTTTGAGACACTTCAGTTTTTTTTTATCTGAGAACGAACTTATATTAACAAAACAAGTAAAAACTAGTATAATAGCATATTTAAAAGGACTTAAACTGTCATTCAGACAATATTTACCGAAGTGCAGCGATGCAGGTATGTGGATTTTAAATCCATTCAACGAAGCGTTTTTTTTAAAAGCTAAAAAACTAACAATTTCTGAAAAAGAAAATTAATTGAAATTTCGACTGATTCTTCATTAGAATCTGAATTAAAAAAAAAGAAATTTGATTGACTTCTGGGTAGCAGTGAAAGAAGAGTATTAAGAACTCGCTGATAAAGCAATAAAATATTCAATACCTATCACGAACACAGAACTTGTGGAAAGAGCATTCTCGTCAAATAAGTTTAACGCAGCTCCAGACATGAGATTATATCTTTCTTCATTTGAACCCAATTTTATAAAACTCAGATCCATGAAAAAAGCTCAAGGATCACATTGAAATTTTCTTGCACTTGAATAACTGATTATTACGAAGTGCAATTTTTAGCTAACCTTCTAAGTTAATGTGAAATTATTACAATAACTGTTTTTATTTGTTTTGTCGTTTAACTAATACTATTTTAAAATTGGAATAAAATATTAAATTAAAAATAACTCCTGCAAATGCCATTAATTCGCGTTATTTGATTCTGAAGCTTACCTAAGCCTTTAATATTATTGATAAAAACTTCTTTGCATAGACGGATGAATGGGGTGAGGGTATGACAGTACGGGGTACGCGAAAATGAAAAGACTAATCAAGGGGTACGCGAGGGAAAAAAGGTTGAGAATCCTTGATATAGACTGATGAACAGTCAAAGCATTGACTGTCGGTTGAATTTGGGACTTTTGTCCAAAATTTGACACAGATCTACAATTTTTATGATAAACTGTGTATCAAATTTTATACATCTAGCTATTTAAGTTTTTGAGTTATCGTGTTCACATGAAAATGAGCAGACAGACTTTCCGTGTGACGGATTTTGTCCAAAATTTGAAAAAAAAAAAAAAAAACTAGAAATTTTGTGTAAAGATCATATACCACATTTTATCTGTCTAGCTCAAACCGTTTTTTGAGTTATCGTTTTTACAGACAGACAAAATTGTGTTTTTCGAACTCAGGGAGGTCTAAAATGTGGAGAATCATTAAAATCTCGAGTTTGAATGTTTTGACAATTGAAATACTCTCTCTTTGTATATCTCATATACGAGAAAGTAAAAAGCAGCTTCTGGACGGTGTTTTGGCTCCACCACATCACTGTGCAAGTGACTGCTTTTAATATTCATGTAATGAAAATTCAGCTTATATACTAAAAACAACTTCAGCCCCCCCCCCAAAAAAAAAGATACAATTTATAGAACATTCAATACTTTCATTTCTCTCTTCAGTTCAATCAGTGAAAATCATCACAGAAATTTCTCTATTCCAGTTTAGTAATAACGGTTTTATATTGCAAGGGAAACATGTTGGTTAAAATTCTTTCCTAGTATTTTATTTCCTCTTTCAGGAAAAGCTCATGATATAATTTTCTTGATGTAGGTTTATTACCCTTTAATGGTAAATTATCCTGCTTTAAATTGAAATTAGAAGTATGATTACTGTCATTTTCCAGAGAAGTGCCAGTGGGTGAGAGAGAGTGCCAGCTATGACATTTAATTTAATTTTAAATACCAATAATCAATATTTTGTAACATGAAACTCATCTTTTTAAATGAAAATATTTATTTTATGGATCTGTTTTTATAGCCCTAATTTGAGTAAAATCGTATAATATACTATCCATCGAGGACGTAGTCACTCGTAGCTTAAATTGTTACGAACATGGAATGTCGCTTCCCAGCAATGATAGTCTTATGGTTGGGAAGAGAGTTTTACAGGGGTAAGTATGGAATGACTGGCAGAGGCCATGCCTGGAGCCTTGACCTTGGCAACAAAATGTAGGATCTCAAAAATACTAGAATTTTCTTAATATCTCTATTAGGGGCCAAGATCCAGATTTCCCCAGATGATTTCATGTGAGGTTATGGCCTGCCAGAGAGACTATAAATAGGACCATGCTCAGATCACAGATTGATCGACTTTGAACATGTTGATAGACTGGGATTGTCTTTGGAGTGCGAAAGTTTTAGGAGTTTTATCTGCTGTGCGAGCTAATAAGCTGATAGATGCTGAGAGGTATTGAAAGTACTGTTGCTGTGCTTATCAGTAAATTGCTGTCTGTCTGTGTGGTTAATCTGTACAAGTGCTGTTTTTCCTGTTACCTGTGCTTCGTGTTTTCCGGAATATTCAAGAATAAAGCACCTTTCTCCATTACCGTGCTTTTTGGACTGTTTTCACCGTACAAACACTGGACAATTTTTGTAACAATATGTAGTGTGTGCCAACAGCGAGCATTGCGCTTTTTGCACTTGTGCCGAAATGACTCCAACCACACATATATACGAAGCAAGGACAGAAGTCTCTCTCTCGTTCTGCACCTGTCAACTTCCAGTCAACGAGCTGTTGGCCAGCTTTGTTATTTTAAGTTAATTCTATTTTTAATCGTTTTATTTAAATAATGTTTGACAAAATAAAAGTTGTTTTCTTAACTTAAATGTTAACTTTCTTCATATTCATTGAGTCTAGTTTAAACAAATTTAATAATGTTCACAAGCAAATAATAGTGATGGTGGTTAGATATTTAGATGCACCATGGTGAGTGCTTGAATCTTTTATTCGCCTCATCAGAACTTAATGACATTTGTTATATTAGTGACCACCCTCGAAATAAGTGTGTTGTCAATGACTACAGTTAAAATAGATTACCAAAAGAAGGAGCAACAGGTTAGAAAAAAACATAATTTAAAAAAATCCCAAATCTTACTACCTGAGGCAAACCAGAAGAACTCCGCCTTCTTATACTGGGGCTGCCATGGCGTGAGCTATGCACTCGTGACATGTCTTCCAGTGGGATCTCTTCCGAGCTGGCACTCTGCCGCGGTGAGGACTCCCGGGAGCGGGAACCGTGCCTCCTCGGGGAGGAAGGACTGCTGCTGGTCCGCCTACGCTCGGTGGAGCGTTTCTCTTCTGGCTCGCCATGCTTGAGGATGGCCGCATGTCCTGGGACTCGGCTGGAGGAGGGAAGGAGAGGGCGGTGGTGGCAGTGGGAGTGACGTAGAGAACCAGAAGCAGTTTTGCCCCTCAGTCCTGTGTCTTGAGACTGACTACGATGCATCACTGAGAAATAATAATGGAGAGGTTAAAATGAAGCAAGCTTCAATAGAAATTGACAAATTTATTTGAGTTTCATTAAGCACTTTTATGAGTACATAGACATAAAAACAATTTTTACTTTCAAGTTTAAGGGCTAATCAAAATCACAAAATCCTCCAAAAACAGGGATTTCAGCAGGGGCATTCAAAGTAATTCACGGAGGACGAAGAAATAATGTCGGACCTCAAAACAGTCTGAATGAAATATTAGATTCTTAACTAAGCTCAAAATATGTACTTCCTTACAGTGTTTTCCAATGTGGAGCAAACTGCTTTCTTTTACATTCCATTTTACTTTAGCTCAATTGGTTTCATTATTTATCAGTTTTCATGTTTGAATAAACTATTTTAATTTCATTATTTTCTTTTTATTGAAATAGATCAACCTTTAGATTACAATATTGAAATTTATGGATGCTTTTTTAAAATAAGTATCTTATCGGGGGTGCTTTCCTGCCTTTTTACATAACTAGAAGAAAAGAATTCTTTTCGGCTTCATTGGCATTCAATCTATCCATCACACACAGGGTGATTGAAGATAGAGCAGAAGTTCCCAAACTGTGATACGACCAGTTGGGGGTATGCGAACTCAAAGTCAGTAATGGCAGACACAAGAAAACATAAGGGATTAAAAATGTTACAGAATTTTGTTTCCCCAAGATCGTGTAAAAAGTGAGAGTTATGCAAGTCTTAAACCTACCCTGAAAATAAGAAAGCAAAAGTAAAAGGAAATGTAATTTTTAGATATCCTTATAAGTTAATGCAAAAATATTACAATACTGATTTCATCTGTTTTGACGTTGAACTAATACTATAGTAAAAGTGGAATAAAATGCCAAATCAAAAATAAGTTTTGAAAGTCATTTGACGCTTAAGCCTACGTAGGCCCTTAACATTATTGATAAAAAGTTTCTTTGTATAGATGGATTGTTGTGGGGGTATGAAAGTAGGGGTTATGAGGAAATAAAAAGACTAATCAAGGGGTAAGCGAAGAAAAAAATATTGGGAACACCTGAGGTAGAGGATTGCTGGATAATCAGAAGCGAAATGAGCTCCATTGGCGAATGAAAATCCAGTGGTTCAGTGGCACAACAGCTGTACCCACAGGGTTCTTACTGATTTTTTTTATTAAAAATCAAGGAGTATTTAAGGAATTTTCAAGGGGTATTTAAGGAATTTTCAAGGAGTCAATATTTGCACATGAAAAAGGGTTTCCTTTTTAAAGTACAAAAAAATTATATTAGAGCATTTAAAATATTGCTAATAGCTCAGATAAATGTGGTTATGTTTATTTCTTTTATAAGTTTTACTAGGCTGATTTATCCAAGAATGCCATGTTAAATCTATTTATATGAAAGTAGAGTGGTGCCGATTAGGCACACAATTTTTTATAAAATTATACAACTACCCCAAAAGTTCAAATAGTTCATTACATACCATGATTTACTATGTTTCAAAGAAAAAACTATTTCTATTAATTTTTTTTTTTTAGAATTTAAATTCTTAAATAATTTCCATGCCTCACTGTGCACCTTATGTAGTGCACAGTGATCCAGTATCTATACTTATGAAAGGCAATGCTTGGGTGTGCGTGCGATGTCCAGACAAATCTATCGCACTTACAGTTTTGAAACTTGGCACACAGGTAGTCTTAATGGTGACTCAATTCACCTCGTAGCCGGAATTTTAAAATTCAATCTAGAAAATTTTTTTATTTAATGTTTTGTATTGCTTTGGGTCATTTTTGGGACGTTTACAGTTGTAGTATCTTTTCCAATGATAGCTGAAAAACAATCAATGCACCATCGAATAAAACAAACAATTTTTGTTCTAATGAAGTTTGTTTTGAATTTCTAACGTAATTTACTGAATTTTGAGAAATTTTTAAATAATAGTCACTTTTATGGTAATTTTTGATAAGGATTTTTTCAAATTCTCACATTTGACGTTCTAATAACTCTAAAATTTTGATTTTTTTTTTCTTTTTTTTTTTTTTTTCCCCCAGCTTATAACTGGAACGTTTCTGTCGGATTCAAAACAAGAACGGTTAAAATATCTTATTCCGTTTTTTAAAAATTAATTTTTCCCTAATAGGTCAAACAGTTTTTTGCTAGCAAGATTCGACAGCGAGAGTTTCTCCGGACGATCCCAGAATGCATTATTGCAGTTTCATTGGCTGGTGGTGACTTTCCTCACAAGAGGTGACATAATATGCTTTCTACAACCCGATTCGTTCCGGTGACGTCATTACATTCATGTCATCATTGAAAATCAATAATGTGTATCTTTTGCTTTGATTTTGTTTACTAAACTTTTTCGTGCCATTGTGGGCATTTTTTCCACATTTTGTTAAGTCCCAATTCCACGGGCAATGCTGTGCGCATACTGCTAGTTTAAAATATAGAGGTGCAAAGAGAGACATGGATTTCGAAATTAGAAATTGTTTTTTTGGCATTTTCATTGCTTATAAAATAGTATATGAAGAAAATAAAATTAACAAAATTTCTTGATTATTAAAACTAATTTAGTTAAGATCGATTAATAGTATCTACTTTCCTTCAACTCCACCATCACAATATATGTCCTTTACAACAAATCATATGTTACAATTTAAAGAAATACAGTTAATTTTTCGAAATAATCCAAGAGAAATAACATTCTCAATTTGCACCATTCTATTGTTTTGGTTATTACTGATTGGCACTTAAAACCAATTATTAAATTTTGGATACTGCTTGGAGATTAACATCAAATCGTGGAAAGAGCAACACAAAATACTGGGTAATTGACACAGCGGCGATTTAGAATCCTTTTCATCGGTGAAATGTAGTACACATTTAATAAAAGAAATGTTAAAAATTGAAAATCAAGGAGTTTATAAGGAGTAAAACCCAAATTCAAGGAGTTTTCATAGTGCTTGAAAATGAAAATCATTTTCAAGGAGAGAACGAACCCTGTACCCAGGACTGTCTCAACATATTCCTGGAAGTGCTAAAATAAATTAAAATTAATTATTATTAAATTATTAAGTTAGATAAACTTAAAACTTCAAATGTATAAAGTATTTCTAAGAAAGGTAAAATAGATTTAATTTATCGTAATGTGTAATTTACCCAGTTGTTCTCTCAGGCTGTAAAAATTAAATGCAAACAAACCCTTTACTCTATTTACAATTAAATATAAAAGGGAGTGAAACATTCTTATTGGTTAGCATCAAATGATGTCATACATACAGTGGCCAATGAATTCACGCCACCTGTTATGTATGATGCAATAGGTGCAGTGGCCAATCAAATCATGCCACCTGTAGACTTCAAAACAATTTCAACATGCATGTAAATTATTGTGCAGACATGTAGTACCTAAGTGGTCTTTGTTGTATAAAAGTTAATGGATGCTATATATTTTTTTAGTCAGCTAGTTTTATGTGAAAGAGTTGTTAATTATCTGAAACAGCTTCAATAAATTATGTTTGAATTTTAAACATGTTTTTCGCAATATTTGAGCGCACTGGACTGGAGTAATTTCACACCAGTTAGAACTGTCACTAGGAATTTGAGCACCTATGATCCAATGAAAATATCTACCTAATAAAATAATCAAGGAGCAAAAAAAAAAGTATCATGTTCTTTGATTAACACCTTCCAAATCGATGCCTTTTCCACATAGGATTTCATAAGCCAGCTTCCACCATCTCAAATCATGTATACGATTAATTTTAATGGTTACATTATAAGATACAAAAAAATATTCATTCATTGGCTCTGTATAAACATGTTTTTTAAATACATGTTTATGTAAAATTACAAAATCAATGGCTGTCTAGTTACAAACCATAATCATATTTTTACTTTTAGCATATTTAAAATTACAATTAAATAATTTTTTATTCAAAATTATAATAAAATAACTATCTATAATAAACTTTTGGGCATCTCTGGGCTACAGACCAATTAGCCACTGGATAAAATGGTCCTGGCTGTACCATTACCTGGTACATGGATGACCTGGCACCATGTACCTGGATGTATTGGTACAGCATTTATACTGTTTATAAGGAAAAGGGCAAAAGAACTGAAAGCTAACAGTATTCTTGCTTCACACCGAGGGGACTAACACATTATCTATGTATTAAATTATACAGTTAATGGTGATTGTTCCCATTTTTCAGCCTGCAACTGCATAAATTATCTGAAACATGAGAGAATTTTTTGAAAAAAAAAATATGATTGATAAACATTTTTAAATCAAAGTTTTCGGTTATTCAGATTTTTTCACTTCTTATCTGGTTTTTTTACTCGTTTATTGGATTTTAAAAAATAACTGTTTATAACAAGAGCAAAAAATAGCTGAAAAAACCGGTTAACCGAAACAAACGAAAACGGTTTTTTCCCATACCTACTGATATGTGATTTCAAGCAGCCTACACTCCACTTTTCCTACAAGTTTGTAACCTGATATTCAGACTACCTGCATAAATTTAATTATCAGTAAATTTACAGTAATACATATGCCTATGTGGGCCATTCTCCTGTTATGCACGGGACATTTGCAGACTTTCGAAGTATGTGAAAATAGTAAAATAAGATGTGTATTCATTTTGTTTTGCAATTGAATTCAAAAGCATGACTGTTTCTCAAATCTCAGGTAGAAGAAAAAACATTAATTACAATTTTACTTAAAAAATGATTTAATATGCTCGTTATGCATGGGACTCAGAAAAAAAAATTAATTTCCACCTTGACTTCAAAATGTCATAAACTCTGTGAATTTAGAACTTGTATATTGCCATTAAATTTTTTTCCTAACAGCTAAATAGTACTTCTGTCCAATTATGCTATATTTTTGTCAAATACATCATTGAATAAAATTTAAAATTTATTTAATTTGTGTTATGCACGGGACATGTCTGAATTTTACTCTATCTCAGCAGTAGGAATTCAAAAATTATAATGGTAATTATTTTTCTAATGAAATAAAAACGACTATAGGTAACAGGCAAGGTATTTAGGTAAAATTTTGAAGAAAAAAAGTTATATATTTTACTTAATTATATACGTATTTTGGGGTTTTTTTTACTGAGGCCATTACATAATTCCTAATATTTACAATATACATAACATAGACTATTTTTAACAGGAAAGTAACAACACTAATTCATAGTTTTGAATGAACAGGTGCTTAATTTGGTGACCTGAATATCAAATTTTATAAAGCAATAAAGATAGCGGATAATTGAACATTATCATTATAGTGAAACAGACATGCATTTAGAGAAGTTTTGCATTGTATGTGTGACTACTTTTCAATAATAAGTTCTCATAAAAACACCAAAGGAATGCCATTTCAAGAATTCCAAATTGATAAAAATTCTCCTGAATCAAGAGTCTTGCAGTTGGATTTTGCCATGAACTATAGTTGCTCATACCAGTATGAAGTCCAGAGTGCACTTTTGACACAAAAAAGCATAACCCTATTTACAGCTGCAGTATTTGTACATGGAAAATGCAATACTTACTTAATATGTTCTGACACTTCTGAGAAGGAAAAAATTACTATGAGATCTTTCATTGAAAAAATTTATGAAGAAATTCAGCCAAATGCAAAGGAAAACTATTTTTTGAAGAGGTAATATGGACAGATGACTCTTCATCCAAGTTTAAAAATTGATACATGACCTTGCTGCTACAAGACATTAGAATTAAATTCAAAAAAACTTTCCACTGGAAATATTTTGAAAAGGCCCACGGAAAAAGTGTGATGGATGGACTTGGTGGTAAGGCAAAATGGTTGGTATGAAATGCTGTCATATCAAAAAAATGAACCGCCCCCATTGTACAGTCGGCAGAAGAATTTGCAAATGTTGTTAAAAAAAACTATGCCATCTACAACAGTTATGTTATTTTTAGATAAAGATATAAACAGAGATAACAGTGTGTGGGTTAAAGCAAAAGCAATTTGGGCATTTCAAAAATACACGGAATTAAATGTTCACCTTCTTCTGGTTTAGAATTTTTTACAAATGCTATAACACCAATAAAACAAAATGTTGATATCATGCCAGTTAACACAATATTTCTACAGAAAATTGGGATGTGGTGAAGTACAATGAAAGTTTATATGCTGATGAAGTTACACAAGTTTTAGGTAATGATATCGAAGTTTCTGACACGGAAAAGTCTGGAAAATTTTGGAAATGGCCTAAATGAGAAGATAAAGTGTTCTACAATATGAGTGAATCCATTAAAGTAATTCAACCACCTACAGTTATAAACGCTCATGGAGTTTTTTACTTTCTAGATTTTTTGAAAAATCTGTGTTATGCACGGGACATGAAAACAAGTGCTAATATTTCATTTCATATTAAACTTGCAGAAAATTTCTTTACAGTATAAATTGGTACTAAGAAAAACAAAGTAAATTTATAACAGTTTCTGTTTTGCCATAAAAATAAACGTGAAAAATAAAAAAAATATCATGTTTTTGTGTTATGCACGGGACATCCAATTTTTGTTCAAATAAATCATCCCTTTTTAAAAATTTTATTGTGATATTTTATTTTTTCTCTCACTACTGAATAAGAACATTATGTAGATATATATTTTTTAAAAAAGAAATTGAAATGCAACAATATTTTTCCAATTAAGGGAAAACATGTGAATATGTTGATTGTAATGAGAAAACTTAAAAATTATAATGCTGACTTTCAAGAATTGATTCCATATTTAAAAATTTAGTTAAAACAAATATTTTATCTCATTTCCTAAGGTTTAATTTATATACTTTAATATTGCATAAATAAAAAACATATACAAGTAAAAAAAAAAAATTGGGGTTCAGAGGGTTTACAGTAGAGAATGGCCCATGTTATATTTATTTCTGCATGTGTGTATTGGAAGAATTATGCATTATAGAATTTTAAAAAAAAGGCAAGGAGGTGAGAGACAAACTTAGGGCTCTTAAAATGTGACTTAAGTTATCTGAACTGGAACATCTTGGTGAATTTCAGTGGCTTGGACCAATCTGTTATATGAACATGGTATGTTGCTTCCCAGCAATGTTAGTCTTATGGTTGGGAAGAGAGTTCCACAGGGGTATTTATGGGAATGCCGGGGGAATGAAGCCATTGATCCCCGCCCTTGGCAGCCATTTTGGCGACAAAATGTAGGATCTCAAAAATACTAGAATTTTCTCGACATCTCTATTAGAGGCCGAGATCCAGATTTTTCCAGATGATTCCATGTGATGTCACAGCCTGTTGAGGAGACTATAAATAGCGCCATGCTCAGATCATGAGGACATGTGGAGCTGAATCGTCTTGGAACACCTTCAGAGTTCGAAAAATCTCTTTTTGTGTTAGTTTATTTGCAGTTTTTCATGATCTAAAAATCGTCTAAATAATTGTTTGTTAATCTTTGTTTACATTTGAAATGATTGGCTTGTACTGATCTTGCTTGTTTATGTTGGTGATGTCATAATATGGGTGTTTACATTTCCTATGACGTCATAACCAGCTATGACATCATAGCCAATCAAGTTTTGACACATGTTTCTATCTGACTATACAAGATGGTATGTTAGATTCTGTTATGTTAGTTGCAATGTAGTTGTATGGTTGCACTGGTTAGCATGATGGATTGAAGATGTAAACATGTGGAGAGGGAAGTTTTGTTATCATTTTTAAGTTTATTTCTAGCAAGAAATAAAAGTTCCTTTTTATAAAAATGGATTAGTTATTTCCTTGTAGCAAATGTTGAACCACCATGAAGCCTAATTCCAACACTTTGGAGTTTTATTCGCATTGCGTGTTGGTCAGCCGTTAAGACGTTCAGCTCTTTTGTTCATGCTATTGCTGTTATTGTTAGTGATTTGCTGTCTGCTTGTACTGCTAATTTCTGCAAGTGCTGTTTTCGCTGTTACCTGCACTTCGTATTTTCCGGAATATTTGAGAATAAAGTATCATTCTCTGTTACCCTGCTTATTGGAGTATTTTCACTGTACGATTTTTGTAACACTACTTACGTGTGACATCTGCCGACTTCACCGAATGCAGGCTGTGCCTGAGAGGAGAAGGACACGGCTGAATGTGGTCCGGCAGTTCCAGGAGACGGGCGATCTGGTGGAGCTTCCGCTGCCGTGCCTTCTGTCGTCCCTTGCTCAACCTTTGTTTGGCAGCCATGCAGCGGATGTGGTCATCAAAGACAAACTTTGCGGCCAGAAGAGGAGATCGAATGCTCCCACCTGCGATGCTAGATGGGCGATGGATGGTGATGTGGAGGCAGCGGCTGTCGTCCTTGTCACCAGTCACCTCAATGTCCTACGAATAAACAAAACATGCTATAAAATACAGAAAATTCTGAAACACAAAAAATGCTTTAGTGAAGCTAATCATTAAGGTTTGCTAATTAAGACTGGTTTGTGAATACAATTTGCACATGAGAATAAAAGGGTTCAGAGGTTTCCAGTGATCTTTGAGAAGCCTCTAGTGCAAGGTTAAAAATGTAATCATACATAATTATTTTTTGTGTTCTCTTCTTTTACAAAATCATTAATGGTTTGATCGATTGTAGTGATATACTCAGCTCTATAAATTTCGCGGTGCCTGCCAGATCTTTAAGGAGCCAAAGTTCATTTTAAAATGCATTTTCGAGATTTAATTATGTGACCAAGTTCTCTTTATACAAATTTTATAGAATTTTTAACAAATTCTCTGATGAACTTGACATTTTTCACAAATCTGCAGGTGTTTTTAAATCGAAACGTTTACAACTTTTAAATACATGTGTTTAATTTTACCTTTTTACATGTGACTGATCTTTTAACACGTGACTGATATCTAGCTTTTAAGTTTTTTATGCTTTTTAATCATATTCTTATTGATGGCCTTTGAACGTCAATGATGGTTTAGGCTTAACGGGGCAGCCATTATGCATTAGTGGAATCTAAAAGCATTGGTGTGGAAGACTTTTAAAAGATGACAAGCATTATGAAGACAGAGACATTTATTGATGCCTATTTACAGGTGGAAAATAAACAGTTTAAATAAACTGTGAGACTTTCACAGTCTTACTGCAAGAATAATACAAAAGATGAGATTGATCTCGTATTTATATATGCCCTCCTAGACAATGTGCATATGATTGAGGCCATTCTGCATATTGGAAACTACAGTGAAAAATCTCATTGACTGCTCATCTAATGACGTCATAGCAGTGTCACATTGCTGATAGCTTATTTACATTTGCCGCTGTGCAAGATGGCATCAGCCCATTCATCTTGAAGTTGAGAATTTAATTCTAACATTAACATTTATGAATTCAACCATTTTTAATGTTTTTTATACGTTTGCATTTAATTTTTGTACTCTGCTTTCGGCACCGTGTTGCAATTGATTTTTATCTCTCATGTGTATTTTCTGCTTTAAACTTTTAAACTCCTAATGTGTTTTTAAGGATTTGGTGTCCGTGTGTATTTAACTTTTTAATCCTTGCCTTTTTGAAACGGTCTTTTGATATGTTTTAAATTTTTTTTTAAAATACGACTTTTAGAATCATAAGGTGTTGTAATGTTTTTGCGATTGCTTGTTTTCATTTTTAATTATATATCCACTTGCAAAATTTTTCTGATATTGTGTATTCAACTTTTATATTCTCTGTGGTCAACTTTTTATTTTCTAGTGCATTTTTTAAATGTCTTTGTGATTCACTAGTTCTGGCTTTTATTCTTTGCATGTTTGTTGCTTATGGCACTCTGTAAACGGAGTTATCTCTGTAGTCTGCTTTTCTTTAAATAAATTATGAAAAATGAGCCACATCATTAATCAGTGTTCAATTACTAGTTGTATTACATCAACACACCATTTCTCCAACCAATAATAGCGAATGTTTTAGCAGTCGATGGCACACAAATAAGCAAATGGAGGTAAACGAGATCCAGTGCTGTTTAGATTTGAAAACAAAATTCAGTGGCATTGGGAAGCCTAAATTTTACAAATATTTGCCTGCCTGGTTGGAAAACACTCTAAATTTGGGATATTAAATTGTTTTCATGTTTGGAAGTACTCATCAGTCCAAGAAATGACTAATTTCTGCAGACCGGTTAGTAGCAGAGAAGATATGCCAGGAGTTAGCAAAAAAGCATCAACTTTAGAATTGTCCTTCATCTTTTCTTATAAATTGTGTTTTTGAAATAAATCTATGTTACTACAAATAAATTTGTGGCCTGCATAAACTTAGATCTGGCCCGTGAAAACATTTGAGTTTGACACTCCTGAGCTAGTGTATGGCATCAATCTGCATGTTTGGTGGTATGAGACTAAAATAATTCAGAACATTGAGTAAAATACAGTTGGACATCTGGTTCTTAACAGCCAGAAACATGTAAGCTATGGATTTTCAATGCCAGATACGTGAAGTGCAAAACAACAGTAGAATAAATGACAAGAAAGTGTTGTTCAAGGAAGTTTGAGAAGTCACCCATGACAAACTACATTGTGATCGACCATCTGCAATCACAGATGCAGGAACCCATAACATCCGATTCACAGTTTTCAAGCTGTCGTTGAAATCCGACAAGCTTTAAGGCTAGTTCTGTTTAAAATTATGGCTGAGAATTTATGATTTAAAAAGACCATCTTGTTGATGGGTCCTGAGGAATATAAAATGAAAAGGCTGGCAGTGCTTTGATTTGGACCCTCAACAGGGTGCGTAATCAAATTTGTAGAAAAAAATAAGCACTTTTTAAGTACTTTATAAGCACCTTAAGGGGGAAAGTAAGGACTCGCAAAATCTTTAATGCCGATGATCACCTTTTTTCTTCTTCTTTTAACTAAACAGGATTTAAGTAATGAAATATACAGGAGAGAAATTTAGTACCTATCCTACCGTCATGACTAGAATATATTCTCATTAACTTGTTACAGGAAAACATTTCTATATGCAGAGAAATAAATCAAAAATGCTTATGCAACAAGATTTTGAGGCACAAAATTACAATGCTAAATCATTAATTTCAATTGCTTTTATACATAAAATAGTTCTTGCTCGGAAAACTCATCAGATCTTCTTAAAAATAATGAGTTTTTAAGCACCATGATAAAAAAAATAAGCACTTTATACAAACTTTGAATAAAAAGTAAGCACTTTTAAGGGCCTTCTAAAACGAAAATAAAAAGTAAGCAGTTTTTAAGCACTTTTCATGACCGTACGCACCCTGCTCAACAATGACACAGGTGACAACATTTTGAGTCATATCATCACAGAAGACGAGAAATGAGTATTCCATGCAACTACCGAGTCAAACCAACATCAAAGAGTAGTGACACAGATCACTGCCAATTAAAGTGAAAGCAAAACAGACATTTTCAATGCACCACTTTCAGAGCTTGTTAGAGGACTTCTTGATACAAGGAACAACATTTAACTCAGCCTCTCACTCCGAGAGCCAAAGAAAACTTTATTGAGCATCCACAACAAATGGCACGTATTGTTGCCAACTGGTGTACACTGCCAATGGTGTCATATTTAATACTTTGTCATACAATGTAGGCCTTGCAGTTAAAGAGACTTCTGCCATCTGAAGACCCTTCCGAAGTGAAAAGTGTTTAAACACTGATGAAGAATTAAAAGCAATCCATAAATAACTGACCGTCTCACAGGAAGCAGGGTTCTACAAGACCCACTCTCCATTACAGTAAATGTTTGAAACAGCTATGAAATTCTTTAAAAATAAAGAAAATTTTGGCGAATTCCGAAAACAAACGCTTTCATTTTTATTGCAATTTGTTTTTAAATGCGCAATGTAAGCAAGGGTAAAAAAAAAAAACTATAAGCAAAAGGTTAAGTTAGATTTTAAAACTATAAAAAAAAGCTACAAATGCATTAATGAGCATTAATACTTGTGCAGTTCTAAAGGGAAAAACTGTTAAGGGCTTTAAAAAAGTGCAGCAGAAATTTGTAAAGTTCTAGATACCTGCAAGAATCCAACAAATTTGGCTATACCCCAACCACCACGTTTATTATCTGGGTCAACTAAAATCAACTGCAATGCTTCGATAACCATGAAACCTTTTATTTTTTGTCCATCTTTGGTTATGACAGTGCAGTTTATGATGTCACTATTATCTGAAAAATACAAAAATCCGAAAATTATTTACCAAAAATGTAAAATTTATTTTCACATATACTTTTAAATTCAAATAGTGCTAAAGTGTTTCTTAAAATTAATATTAAATTATATTAATATTAAAGTGTTAAAATTAATATTATGCCTTCTTAGTAAAAGAACATTCCATGTAAACTGATATTAATTACAAGAAACTACAGTTACAAGCCATAATGAAATACATATATAGAATACAATAAAAAAGCCTCAAAACCAAATGAAGTCTCTGTATTAAGTAATACTGAAAAATGATACACTAGTTTGGCACAGTATTACCACAAGAACAAAAAAAAATCGGAACATAAAAATGATTTAGAGATTAAACTAATTTAAAACTTTCAATTGCACAAGTTCAAACAAGAGCTGAAACTTCTTAATATATTGTATTTTCATTAATATATGATTTATTCGTATTAAATAAACACTTGAAGTTTTAGGACTGCAAAACCCCTCTCGTGACACTATTAGTAAAGATTTTGGGTGTAATTTATGGAACAGTTGTATAAATTACCTAAATTCTTACCATTCCATAAAATATACTTTTCCTGATGGCAGCAACCATATGCATACCATTGTCAATTTTTTAACTATTTATCATGAAGATTCAGAGCATATTACAATATAGCAGATTTATCAATTTAAAACAACTTGTAAGACAAATTAATAGAGAATTTAACCACGAGTAGTGGAACTCAAAATTTATAGTCAAGGAATAAATTTCAAAAATAATTCATCTAGAATTTTAATCACCCTCTTTTCACCTTTGGCTTTACAAGAGTGTCCACAAGTTTCTGCTTCCCCTCTCTACCACTGACCATAGGGTCAATTATCCTATGACCATCATTAAAATATGGATCTGCCCGGTTTCACTAAATCAATTAATTATTTAGGAGATCTTGGAGCCAAATTTGGCGACTTTCACGAAATTTCTACCTTTTTCTAGAAAGTTTGGCAGTCTCCCGAGAATATGAAAAGGCTTGCTCCAATCGCGATAAGTTCAGTTACTGTTTTGTTTTGATCGAGCGAGCATAACTCGCGATTGTCAGCGACAAGGTTACTGAATTTAGCCGAGTGACTAAGCCATTTTGCAGTGTATTGTTTTGAGTTTTTACCACGCTCTGTGCTGTGAGCTGATTTGAACTGTTGGGAGATTGCCAAACTTTCTAGAAAAAGGTAGAAATTTCGAGTAGCCAAATATGCCGCCAAACTTTGTCGCCAAAACCTTGCCAAGTCGTTGAATTTACAAAATTCATAAAAATATATACCTTTTTACTTTGCAAATTAAATGGCAAGAAAATATGTGTGTACACATGTGCCTATACATGTGTATATTATATTAATATTTTGAATCAATTGAAATCATGATGTATCTATGAATTCCACGGCAATTTTCTGGATTTTTAAAAAAATGGAACCAAAATTGCACAGGGATTATGAACGTAATTAAATATGAAGTTAAACTTGATACTACCAATAAAAAGAAACATTTAAAAAATATTTCAAAATTATAAAAAGCACAAGCTTACTTAAATCTAAAGCATCATTCACTTTAACACAAGAAGAAATATTTGTCAAGGGAAGTTGAGTTTCTTCTTCACTCTGAAGTGTCAAAGACAGATCTCGCAGGAGAAAAAACACTCGGATGGCCTAAAAATGTTTAACACCATTCATCATTGGCTTACATTCATGTACTTATGGAAAACACTCGAGAAAAATGCACTTCTGAAACGAGCTACAACATTAAAATCCACATAGCTTTTCTCGGGTTGATGAATAGAAAGATACAAAAAAGATACATGCAATTAGGAAAGTTAAAATACAAGCCCTCCTCAACTTATGAATGAGTTTCATTTCGACCGACAGGTCGAAAATCGAATAAATGTTTTTCAACACCAAACGGGTTAGAAAAATTTCATAAAAAACAAAAATTCAATCTATGTACATATAATTCTTTTGCACAATGTGAAAAATACATATGTTCTTTACTGTACTTACCATAAACACAAAAACAGCCTGAAATTATGTTTCATTTTGAAATTTATTTTTTGAGTAATTAGTAGGTATGGTAGGTGTATTCACAACAATTAAGAATTAATTTTCAGCACGGAAATAACAAGCCAACTCATTTCTTAGACATCTTAAAAAGTTGTTTGAGATGAACAGGTGAAAAGTAAGTAGTAAATAATATTTTAAACACTTTTATTTAGCTTCACTTGTTTCAAGTTTGTAAAGATGAAATTTTGTAATTGATTTTTTAATTTCTTTATGATTTACTAGAGTTTTTGAAATTTTATACACTTATGTACTTTCGCTGACAAAACATTTTATTATTTACAGAACTTAATTATCTCTAAATCGATTAATTTAATTCGATTTTGATTCCAAACCAGGGATGCCACCTGGTGGTGACTTTGAAAAAAAAACGGATTTTAAGATTCTATTATATTTATAATTGTAAAATAATTAAAAACTAAAAATGATTTATAATATAAATTAAAAACTGAAAATTAGAAAATAATTTAAATAAAAAAAAATGCACTAATAAAAGTATGTTCTTAAAAACTGCTTATATTAAATTTTTTTGTGGCAGTTTATCAAACTTAGATTAATTTGCAATGAGTGTGAGAAATGTGTAAAAAGAAATATCAGTAAAAGAAGAACAAAAAGCAGCATACATTTGTAAAACAATCATAGCCCCAGTTGGTGCTATGCTACACAATACAAAAGGGCTGGGGGTATTTGCATAATTGAAGTTCTGAAGTCAGTTTCAGGTGAATGCTTTAGTTCACCAGTTAGATGTCGGTTTAGGTTCAACCATGAAGTGTAAATGTTCGTGTGTGCGGTTATTTATACTGTAATTCCCAATGTGATTTCTTGAAGTCATTCCAAAAAGTAATAGTCTTTTATTTTAGTATCCACAAAACGTTTTAACAATAAAGTTCACTAGATTAATATTTTTAGAGAAAATTTTAGGTGATGACCATCCAAGATCCATGACCATTTGTATATATAACGCTAATGTACATGGTGCTGAAAAGAGGTTAATTTCTCTTTCACCAATCGACTATGGTAACGATCGGTTTGTTTACAAAACAAAACCGGTAGTCTCCTCCAAGTTAGGCATAACTTCATAGTCATAGTCTGTTACTATCTTCGTTCTGGTGTAAAATAACTTTTTCTTTTAAAAAAAATGAGTTTACAACATTGAGTTCACAATATTTCTTACAATATAATGAAAATTCGAATAAAATTATTCAAAAGAGATCAGTTAGAAATGAAGCAGATGGGATTAGTCGAGCCAGAGAACGTTTAGATCAACGTCCAAATAGTTTAAGTCAGCGAAGATAAAATCGCATCAATTCATAAATTGAGGTAAACATCATGGAGATAACTATTGTGAGCATTGCACTTTGGCTACTTTTCCGTTATATGCACACCACTTGGTGCCTTTTTTTGTCTTGGAAAATTTTCTTGGAGCATTAAATCGCTGTTTCCGCTTTAAAAGAATCAGGAAAATCGTGGTATTCATATAACCAAGCGCAGATGGTCTGCACAGGATCAGCTAGTCTCAAATGTAGGGCTTGCAGATGTGTGTATTATCAAATCATGGAAGAGCATCAAATCAGCAGATGGAATTTTATAACTCTGTAGCGGGAAAAACCCTTAATTAGGAATGCAATAGGCGATTGGGTGGAGAAAATTGCTGAATCGTTGTTTTGAAGGGGCTTGCAAAGCTCACAGGGAACCAGCGATCAAGCTGAGACTGTGAAAGAGTTTATTACACAATGTAATACATCTTTTTAAATCACACCTTTCAAAGTAAAACCACTGTAACTAACTAGTTGGTTTGCAAGTTCCATTGAACTTGGCAAGCCTCTTCAAAATGCTGAGCCAGCTATTTCTTATTTGTGGTGTTAGAAATTAAGGTTATTTTCCATTTGCTAAATGCCCAACTGCCAATCTGGCACCTACCTTCAACATTCTGGTATTCATTTATGATATGCTAGAAAATCACCCGTCATGGTATGACGGTTGCAAATTGCATGTTCATTCGAGAGATTTCCCATCAAATTTGACATGTTTAAATAGATATAAATGCGAGAGAAATGTTTAACATTAATTGAAAACAAATAAAATAAATGTTTTATGACAGGACATTTTTTTTATTTACATATTTCTTTACTCAAAAACCTCTTGGTAAACAACATTCCGTATGAAGTATTTTTCATTGTTTAACAATTTTATTATAATTCACCAACCATGAAATTCTCAGCTTGTCAAACGTAAGTCAAAAGTTAAAATTTCAAAATTCTAATTAAAATAAAACACTTCTCTGCTTGTCAAACGTTGCCAAAAAATATTATCAAATTATATTATCACGATTGCAATAAATAATCAGATGCATTGTGGCATCCAAACTATATCACGCGCATGATATACCACTGACGAAATTTACTACTTTCTATTAAAAAACGGAAATTAATTTGAAATATATGATTAATATCATTTAAAATTTCTCGGGAACTATCGATCATAGCGAGATTAATTTTATATCAATAGACAGAAAATTTTATTCCACTATTTTAGAGCTATTAAATTTGAAATTAGAATGGCAATTACCCCTTTGTTTAAAATTACTGAACATTAATTACTTCCTTGACATGTTATTCTTGGCAACCTTGGCGACAAAAGAAATCTTCAAGAAAAATCCTGAACTGTGGACTTATATCTACTAGGAGTCAGTAATTTCATGAACCTTCTAGAGATTACATCACTTCCTACATAATGATGTCACTTCCTGTTGAAAAGTATAAAAGGCAAGCTCTCAAACCAAGAGGAGAGAGTTGGAGTTTGGTCAGCAAGCAAGCTGGTGAGCTAATACGAAACCTTTGAGCGCTGTGTTGAGATTTATTGGCGATCTCTGTTGTGAATTTCTACTAGTGCTGTGTTAATACTTGTGCTACATTCCTTTTCCTAGAATATTCGTAAAATAAAGAACTTTATTTTTTTAATCCTGCTTATTGGACTGCATCTGTGTACACCCACAAGATGATTTTGTAACAATATGCAAAACAATCCAAAATGGTCATGGTCTGGAATCAACTTCATCTCAAGTTTAACCAATAATTTATAATTTTTAAATATTACACCAAACCCACAAAAAGTATTTTATTGGAACTACCGCATTCACTTAAAAAAAATATCAATGCCAATCGTGAGTAAAATGATTACTTACCCAAACTTTAATAGGAGAAATCAATATTTTAAAAAAACAAAGAATTTTGTGGGGGGAAAAGTTGCAACGAGCACTTACCCGCCTCGCTCTCTCAACTTCCCCACAAGGTAGCCTTTTGTGGAATTCAATGCCAGACATTGGGGTGCCAGTGGGGGGCAACAATAGATTTGCATCCATCATCAAATACTCCACATTCAAAGCTTTCTTCTATGAAAAGAAAACAAAAGTAGCAACTGTACAATCTTGCAGAATATTCTTATGATTCAACTGACAAATTCTGTTAATTACAAAAACCAAACTTATGGTTTTAAAAACTAAGACTTTCACCTTAATCAACTAGAACATGAAAAAGTTGCTTCCATTTTAATAAGCTATATTTTAAAAATTTAACTTTTATATAAATTAGTGTAGCACAAATAAAAGGAAATAAAAATTGCACATAAAATCTTTGGTCTGCTTATTTGTAACATGAAAATATTCAGCTAGATACTATAGGCTGAAAAACAAAGATCTTGTAGATGACAATACTTCTGCTGTATATTAATAGAATAAAATTAAATATTTTCACTTTTATTTCTATTAATCTACTTATTTTGCATTATGGTATTGAATCAGAACCTGCAATTTTCTATTCAATTTTGAAAAAAAAAACTCAAAAAATCTTCAAAATTTAATTTTATCTGAATTGCTAATATCCACAAACAGAAAGGAAAATTTTGTATAAAAAGTTTCATAAAAATTTAATTCGAAAATTAGCAATCTTGAAATAAACAAACTAAAACTTACTTTCATTTCCTCATATTCATCTTCAAACATGTCTAAAAAAATTTCTTCACTCTGAAAAAACAATTAATTACAGTGACAAAAGAACATTTCGCACTTTGCTGAGCACAAGAAAATTTTAAAAATATTTAAGGAAATTAATGCTGAAATAATTAGGTTACAAATTAGAATACATAAATTAGGTTACAATTTGAGTGGGAATCTGGTTTGTACAAATGAAACGTGGATATGCATTTCTCAACATATACATGTAACAAATGATTTCTCAAAATAAGCATGTGAAAATAATAGAGAAATGTCTTCAATTATAGTTCACCTCAAGTGAAGAACGGGTATTAAAATGTTTTTGAAATTAATGTGGGACTACTCTAACAACGACCTGTAAGAGAGAAGCACCCTCTAACTATTCCCTCTGTCACGGAAAGACAAGATCAGACAGACTTCGAATAATCCTCATCACTTGTATTATGTCAGAAGGCTATGTGGATGCTGATACCCAATAACCTTTAAAGTTAATTGTTTTTCCAGTGAAACCACACATTGGGTGTTTTTTTTACTGTGCATGGGCAAAACGTAGCGTAATATTTCTTTCATAACTTCAGAGCCAGATATATAAGCCTACTTATGTAAAAATTCCAATTCAATACCATTAGTATTTACAAAGATATCAGCATTGCAAGAGCTAAATTGCTTTTGATCTCTAAGAGAAACAAAATGATGAGGGTTATTGCACAAATTGATACTTTTTAAAATTGAATCTTCGAAAGTAATATTGAATTTTATGAAGATTGAATATCATGCATACTCATGTATATTTATAAATTAAATACATAATTTAAATTGCATTTCGATAATAACTTTATTTGGAGGAAAAATAGCCCGTTATCACTCATTGGTTCCAATGTGAAACCACACATTTCTTGAAAATAAAAAATGCCACTTTTTTTTTTTTTTTTTCTTTTACATATTTATGATCAGCTACATGCCTAATACTCATTTCTGAAATAAATTTAGTAATTTTCAAAACAAAACATGTAGTGAACTGTAAAAGATAAGATGTCAGACAGGCATCTAAGTGATGTAATATTTAGGAAGAACCTAGATACCAGTCATATACTCAATCCATATGTAATTGTTGGCATCATGACATTCATAATTTAACCTTAGTGACTTAAATTGTGTCCCACATTAATTTTAACCAAAATCTTTTCAGTACCCTTCTAGATGTTTTTTAAAAGGAAGCAGTTATTTACAGTTACTGTACTTATGGAAAAAACACTATTCGCAGGTGCTATGCCAAGGAATAAAACGTTATTTGCGAGTACTGCCTCTACAAAATAAAATGCTGTTTGCAGAATCAAATTCAATATTGAAACAGTAAAAGTCTTGAAATGTTCTTATTGTACTTGAGATGGTGAAATTTAATGTTACTCAGCAAGATTTTTTCAGTGTTTTATGGGGAACTTGCAATCTTTTCCATTGCAAAAGTTTTGGTTTTAAGTGCAAGTCTCCCATGCATATTGTTACAGAGTTATAAGGTTGTTTCTCTGACATGCTAATCTTGGCGACAAACTAGGCAACCATTTTGGTGACAAAAGGAATCTTCTACAAAAATCCTGAACTGTGGACTTATCTCTACTGGGAGCCAGTAATTTCATGAACTTTCTAGAGATTACATCACTTCCTATGTAATGATGTCACTTTCGGTTGAAAAGGTATAAAAGCAAGCTCTCAAACCAAGAGTAGTCAGTTGAAGCTTGGACAGCAGCAAAGCCTAGTGAACTCAAAAACATTTGAGCACTATTAAAAGTGCTCTGACTGAGATTTATTGGTGATGTCTGTTGTAAATTTGTACAAGAGCTGTTTAATTTTGTTTCCTGTGCTACGTTAGTGTTTTTGTTGAAAGTTTTGTAGAGTAAAGTTTTTTTGTTATCCTGCTTGTTCATCTGCATTCACGTACACCCACAGAACAGAATGCCGTCTCTTACCCCCGTACCCGTGAACAGACCAGTCACTGAACGGTTTGATGGGCAAGACACGGGAATTTAATTTATGAAAAAAGTAAAACAAAATAAACAAAAAGAAAGAAATATTTACACTATGTACAGCACAGGCATTTTCACTGTTATACTAGTAGTTTCTTTTCTTTAGATGTTGTTATTCCTTTCTTTTCTAAAGGGGGGGGGGAATGTCCGGTAATTGAGTCTTTTAGTTCAGCTCACTGGAAAGTTGAAGTCTAGGGAGACCGGAAAAGATCTCTGTTTTTGCTCATGAACGTACACCCACAAGATGATTTCTGCTACAATACGACTTAATTCACTACAGACTATTTACTGAAACTTTCAGCGATAAAACAGTAATTTTTAGCAAGAAACTGATAAAATCAAATTTCCAATGCTCAAAACACCCATATGTCAAACATTTCATACTCATCGCATCAGAATTTCAAACAACTCCTTGCAGCTGTGGGAGATTCGAAGTCAACAGTTTAAATCGGATTATAATCCCAGTGAAAAGTTATAAAATAAATTGCCACTTAAACTTTTAACAAACTGGAGAGTTAAAAGAAAGAAACTAATAATCCTGCCAACAACATAGTCAGTAAACATGCAGACTTGAAGATCATGAGTTCTGTCTGCTGGGAGCCTCTTTGCCTTCTGCAACTGCATAAAGTAACATGTTTGTGGAAAAGAATTTTGGCTGATCAGTTTTAACGGTTATGATTAAAAAATTCAATATTTTATTCAAGTTTTATCCTTTTTCCAAACATAGCTAATTCTCAGACACATTTACAATAACTCCTATTCCAATTTCATTTCTCCTCCCTCTTATTTCCAAGTATTCTAAATTAACCCTCTGAGTGGTTAGCTATTTTTATGTTCTAGCTTTAAATACTTAAAAATTTGCTTTTAAAATGAATAATTGGATCTTTTTTGTGTTCAATCAAGTCTCCGAAATCTTAAGAATATTTTATCCATGACAGTTTAAGAAATTATACACATAAATACAAATTATCTGCTTTTGAAGTCAATATGCAAAATGGAAAAATATGTGTGAAACGCTCAGACGGTTAAATAAGTATAAAAATTTGTTTTCAGGGCCTTTCAGTTACTCTTAAAGAAGAAAAATTAATTGCTACAAACAGTTCGAACCTAAGCATGACTAAAAACATTATTGAGAATTATATTTAAGTCCTTTTAAAATATTAAAATTAGAGAATTATTTAATCTTAAACTCCAAGCAACGTTTTATCGCCAGGTATTATATTTGTTGTGACTAATTCCACTTGCTCCAGTATAAATAGACAAGTCTATAAGTCAAGGACTCAAAAATTCCCAGTCGGCAAGCCCGAAGGCAAAGGTAGATTCCTTTTGTTTGGAGATATAAGGAAAAGAAAATTTCATTCTCAATTTTCATTATGGTTAGAGTTTCAAGAATGAAAGAGGGTGGAAGAAACTGCAAATGATGAGAGCTTTCAAACAAGGTCTAACATGCATAGGTTAAAAAGCAATTTTAATTTAGGGGCGGGAACAGAAAATCACATTTCAGCTCGTAACTTCTAAGCAATTGCAGCTATCAAAAAACTTTAAACACAAAAAATGTTCACTATGATAAGGCGATAATTTGTCTAATTTAAATTTTCTTCCTATTTTCAATTGTAAAGAAATTACGGGAAAATGAAATTTTCAACCCACCATTTCCATCCTCTTTGAGCTGAATAGCCCATGTATAAACTCATCCGAGACTTTCACTATCCTTACAATATATACCAAGCCGGTTAAAACCAAAATTACTCCAGTTATCGCATTCACAAGATAACATTGGAAAAACCATTATACAGTAAAAGCTTAACTAACCGGAATGCTCGGGAAACTCGATTTCCGGATACCTGAAAAGTCCGGATAGTTGAGTGTGACAGGAAAATGGGGGGGGAAGGGTAGATTGTAGCCTTTTTTTTGAAAGATTTTTTCAGCCAAATAATTTGTTTTTGTCATTTTGAAATGTGCATTAAATATAATTTTTAAGAATACTTCTGTATCTTCCATAACGTACTTACAAAACATATTAGGCATTGATGATTTAAAATATATATATATATATGATCTGTAGCCGAATTTTTACCGTAAATATAGATTGTAAACATATAAAAATACTTGACGAAACTGAAAAATATTCTACTCGGCAAGTATAATAAAACTCTTAAGTGATAATAAACAAATCCCAGATTGAATATCAAAACTAATTATCTTTTAGAAGATCGCAAGGGTTATTGCGCAATAAGTGCGCCTCCAATTCTCCTGCACTTGATATTATGTAATCGGAATCAACATCTGCTGGTATTCGGAGAGTAAATAAATAAAGGAAAAGAAAGAGATTTACCAATCTGGAGTAACCCTTCCCCCACCGATGAACTTTTTTTCTTCCCCACCGACTTGTCCCTTTACTTTTTTTGTTGTCGATTTCGTTTAGGTCTTGTATTTTTCGTGAAAGGCAAGACCTTTTCTTATTTTTTTTGGCTCACTTTTGCTTTTGAACCCCATAAAACAAGTCTGTAAATTAAGTACTGTATATTGTTTTTTTTTTTTTTTTTTCCTTCTAAGCCCTCCGCAAGTGAAAACTTAACGCTGCATTCCAGAAATAAATTGTCCGCTGTGAATGGAACGGCACGCCGAGCTGCTAAACTTTGGCGCAGACGAAATTTTTAGAAAACTCATTTCCTAATTCTTTTCTGGTTAGTTGAGCTTTCCGGATACTGAATGTCGGATAATCAGAGTTTACGTGTACCTACTTAATTTTACTTAAATTAACATTATAAATTCAAAAAATCTTGGTACTGTATTAATGCATTCCAAAATCAAGCCTTTTCTTCAACCCAGTTTTGTTTGTCACGCTTGAGTGTATATTAAATCATTTTGGCATATTTATTACTAAAAGAATATTTTACCGCCATCGCCCACTGAAAACCATGACAGCATCTCCTTGCTGCCATACTCTCTTCCCTAAAGCACTTACGTAATTTACTAAAAATAGCCATTATTCCCTTCACTTTGATCATGTGTCCATCTGTTAAATCCCTACCTGAGGAAAATGCAGGGATTTGCTTGCTTTTTTTTACTTGAAACTCAACTAAGATGTGCACGTCATGATGTCTGCCACCGCCCATAATAAAATGAAATTAGGTATGTAACTCGCCTGTTTTTTTTATTTAACGACTACAACCACGAAATCATTTTATATATATATAAACTTTTGAACGAAGGGTGGTTTTGGGTTAATCGATGAAGATCTGCAGAAATTTTCCTGAAGTCGTGTCATGAGAATCATTGCAATAGATAGAGTTCCTAATAAATCTACCTAAAGAGATGCCACAACATGCATGCCCTATAATATCACTCCTCCTGACATACTGACCATTCCCAAAGCTGCTTTTGCAGTGATCAAATGGGAAGTGGCCAATGGTGTACTACACCTGCAAATAATGCTTTAACCATAGGTACTGTACCTGCAAATAACACTAACTTTATTTGCATTAAAATTCTTTAGAAGAAAGTATATCAACAGTTTAAACAAAGAAAAAAATAACTGAAGAACATCAAAGTAAATAATAATAATAACAATATAAATTTAGCTCTAAAAAACTGATGAATTAATGTTATTAGTCACTTCCAATATATTTATTAACTATCTCTTTCAGCTTAATTAAAGTTTGTTCACCGAATAGGATTTCCAGTTGAACCTTGTATCATTTTTTATATTCATGGCTGCTTTTAACAACGCAATTTTAAACTAGATTGTGTAGATATTTAATCCACATTCTTTAGTGCGGTCTTGCACCAAGTTCTTGTTCATTGTCTACATAAATGTCCCCTAATATAAAGTCAAATAACTGACCATGCCATGTGACATTCCCAATTCCTCCAAAATATGTTTGTGCCAAATTTTGTAGCTCTAGGTCCAGCAGTCTGCCCCGTAGAGCCAACACACACATTCTCCTTTTATTATTAGTAGAGACTGACAAAATTATATAATAAGAATTAAACAACTGAAATTAGTTGACTTGTGTCAACTTAAGAGGATCAATGATATTTACAACCAATAAATTTATACCAATGACTTACAATAAATAACTACTACGAAATATTTTTGTTAACTAAAAATTTATCAATACGTAAAAAATAAGGGACCAGCAATTGTGGTTTAATTTCTTGAAATAAATATTTCAAGAGATTTCTGCAATGAGTATTGATTTGAAACCGACTTGTAAAAATTTCTGAGCATCAAAGTACTTTCTTCACGACTTTGCCTCGACGTGAGCTAAAATGCCGCATCCAGAAGGCTGCTCGTCTTTCCTGCTAACTGCTTCAGCAGAAAATATATCTGCCAAGTTAACATATCGTATCTTGCTACCTGTTGAACAGGAAAAGGTCACTGAGATTGAATAAAAATATCACCTTCTGAAAGGGGGGTGGCAAAGAACTAATAAATGTAATAAAATAAAAAGTCATACCTTGCAAAAACAATTACTCCTATTCATTTTTTCCCCCATTTCATAATACTAAAAATAAATACAGTCGAACATCGCAAATCCGGAATCGTTGGGACTTCGGCAATTCCGGATTTGGGATAATTCCGGATCTTAGATCATTTCAATATTAAGAAGTGATTTTAACATCATAAAACACATAATTCAATTTAAATTTTTTAAAAACTTATTTATTACTTGTTTTCTTTGATATATAAACATAATTAATATTATTTCTTTTTAATTTTAACATTTTTGCAAAACATTTCATTTAAAGGGAGCTGCTTCATTAGTTTTGGTTTTTGATTACGTAACTTCTCTTTTATTTTATGTATCGCCATTATGTCCGACTCTGAAATAAAGTCCCTTTGCAAATCTTCTGCGAGCTAGAAGGGGAAGTTGCGCACGCATCTTATTTGTTAACATTTCTTATATTCTGGACTAGTTCATTTTGCGTGCTAGAGAGGGGAAGGAGGAAGGTATTGTAACTCCGCAATTTGTTACCCCCGTGATACCTTCGTCGCACATCGATGTACACGTGGTTAAATTCTTTCCCTCCCCAGATGGTTATGACCGGTTTCTGCTGATTCTGGACGCCGATTTGTTAGATAAAAGTTACGATTTTTTTGGGGGGAGGGGGGTGTTACAAAATGAAAAAGGTCCGGATTTTAGATCATTCCGGATTTTCGACGTCCGGATTGGCGACGTTTGACTGTATTTCAAAGGGATAACTCAGTAAACAAAAGACTAGTAAAACACACTAGCAAAGAATTTAAAATAAAAAGAGAAAAAAAAATATTTAATTCCACTAACACAGAATTTATTTTTTCTCTGTAACCTTTTTTCATTCCACAATAAGAAAAGTGAGTTTTTCTATGCAACTATTTAGTATGGAAAAAACCTGGAAACATCCTGAGAACATTTTAAATGAAACTTCAGAGAAGAAATTTCCTCAAACTGCCTTTACATAAATATTTCAAAACATTAAATTAAAAATGAGAATATCACTTTCCTTTCCATGCCATTTTGTGGGGAAGGATGAAATTTCATTGTCTGACATTGTGTGGAGGTGTTTTTGTAATCACCCCTTGCTCTATTTAAGATAAATTATAATTATTAGCATTTTTCTTCATTTTTTAAACAGACAGACAAGCAAAAGCAACTCGTCTCTGAGCAAATGTTATTAACAAATGATGTTAATCTCAATAGAATCAGTGATCTCCTGAAATGAAATGGATCTTTTAAAATATTGTTACGAATTCTGGAAATTTAACGACTTGGTGAGGTTTTGGCGCGAAATTTGGCGACTTGGGGTCACGAAATTTCTACCTTTTTCTAGAAAGTTCAGCAATCTCCCGAGAGTATATAGAGCCTCTCTGCAATCGCGATAAGTTCCGTTGCTGTTTTGCTTTGATCGAGTGAACATAACTCGCGATCATTGGTGACGAGGCTGATGAGCTTAGACGAGTGACTAAGCCATATTGTTTTGAGTTTTTACCGTGCTGTGAGCTGATTTGAACTGTTGTAGTCTTTTGAAGACTGGATTGTTTTTGCTCTGTAAACTGTAAATACATCTGTAAATAAATTTCTGTTTGTGCCCTCTTGATTAAAGTCCATTCAATCCATGAACCCATCAGAATCATAACAATATTTAAGCCAGTAACATTCTTTGAACTTATTCTCAAAAAGTAAATAATTTTTCAATAGATAATTCCAAAAGAAAATAATGGATGAAAAATATATCATCAAAAATGAAAATGTTAAGGAGCATCTTTTTCACAATAATATAAATGCTTATTAATATATGGATTGATACTGTCTTGCTGAGAATCAATAGTAAGTTATTTACACTGTCTAATTTAGAAAAAACAGTGTGTTGATTTGTACTACATTGTTAAGTAACAATAGGTCTAAAAATTCGATTCATAATACAAATATAAGAATAATTGTGATAATAGAATATGACATTAATAAACTGTCATTTATGTAAACTATCATCCAGCATTTAGCTTCATTAATTAAATATAAATCATGTCATTAATTAAACCATGCAAGTCGTAATTGAAAATGTGAAAAAATCTGCACTTACTGTACTGGCAACTAAGATTAATGATCTGAATCAGTCTTTCTGCCAAATTGACATTGTAACAAAATTTTGTCTGAAAGAAAGAATTAAAGATCCGTGAGTATATTTAAGTCAAATACCTTGATCCATGCAGTCTGCAAGCAATTTAAAATATTAGTAAATTTTTAAGTATATGTAGTAGAAAGAATCAGTAAAAATGATTCAGCTTTCAAAATCACAGTTAGCACATGGCTCAATCAGAAGAAGAAAAAAGTGAATTATGCTCTTTAGCTGTCTGAACAAGAATCTGCCACCGTTGTCAAAAGAAGGTTAAGAAGAACAAAGCAACACACGTATGCGAGTGGATGAACAAAATTTGGTTAACCTGGAGTTTACGGTGCCCGCCTACTTCGTTCCTCTTAGGATCGCCAACTCTTTACCGCCAAGAACGGCGATGAGAGAACATTTGTTGTGGTTGCGTCTAGATGTTTTTAACAAGTGACAAGCGTGCATGCTCACAAATTGATCCTTTCATCGGTGTTTTGCTTATCAGGCTATATAGCGCCACGTTTCGATTGGACTGTTTTGTTCAACTCTTCGATGCAATTGGTCGATAAATTCGAATTTGAATAAAACTTTGTTTCGAATTCTTCGGATGGAATATCAGTTCAGTACCGCGTATGTTATTCTGTGTGTTTCGTTTCTCAGTGAATAAGCGAAGCTACGATTATTCCGCTATGCTGAAGGCGAAGCCGCTGATGTTTTTTTAAGTTAAGAAATTTGCCCGGTACACACTTGAAATGCCGCAGGCATTGCGTGCTCAATCTCTCGTTTTCAGGTGACGCATGCGCAAGAGAGCAATAAAAAGCGTACTGCACATCCAAAACAGTATTTGGCGACGGCACATGAAATTGCGCCAAGAAGAATTGGCGAGAAGCAGGCCGGCACCGTAAACTCCAGATTTACCCAAAATTTCAATAAACTGGTTCCATCAACGAAAACTTGTGGTTTGGTCAGCTCGATGTTGATCGAGAAACTGCTATTCATGTAAATATATGCAGTTACAAAGTTATGTGTATTTCAAATTGTACACAAACTTTATGGACAAGCTGCATGTGTCTCATATCTTATATTAATCAGACATGACACAGGCTTGGAACAAAAAAAGCTGAACTTCATAAATAAAGAAACATGCCAAACGTAAACACCGAGAAGTAAAATATATATGATTAACTGAACAATAAAATAAATAAATTTATACAAAAAGTTCTTGAGATAGTAAAAATATTGTAGAATTATTATATAAAAGAAAATTAAGAATGATAAAATCTGATGCCGAAAAAGCGGAAATCCGCATTTCCGCGGAAATGCGTCATGTCTGATTAATATTACCTACTCAGTATGGTAAAAATGGTTTAATTTACCACAGCAAATTGCGCAAACCGTGGGTCGCAAGAAAATTTTTGTGGGTCATTAAATTCAAAGAAATTTATTTGACAATAAAAAAAATGCAAGACTTTTCTTCAAAAAAAAAAAATGTGAAGGCGACAGAATTTTCACAAAGCGAGGGGGTTGGAAATGAAAACAGTTTGCACACCACTGATTTACCAATTAAAGTAGCTGAAAGATTAAATAATGAGTTGAAATATATTATCAAATATAAAGATCTATTTTTGAATGAATTTAAAAACATTCCAACATAAGAATATAACCAATAGCTTCACAATAAATATGAGGATAAAATATGCAGTTATTTTTTCAGTGACAGCTACGAAATATTTTAAGATTCTACACTTTTATGGTCTCTAAGTGTTATCCAGAATAAGAAAAAAAATGTTTAAATATATGAAACAATTTTCTCCTTGGAAACAAAAAACCGACAAATAATCATTTCTGGAAAATAAATTAGCTCTAACAACTGGTGGGTACAAAGACTGAAAGAAAAATTTTAGAACATGCAATTTTATATCGGTAACCAAGAATGCAATCTACAGTTAAAAATTAATTTTTAGATCATTAGTAATGAGGTGCTAATCATAATCATATGTTTCAATTTATAACTACATAGTATTTGTTTTTAAATTAAGTGAGGAAAGGAATTAAAAAGAAAAAAATGAATTAAGCTACATTATAATTCTCAATGATTTGTAAAATCAAACCTAAAACAACAACTTAAAAAAAGAAATTATTTTAAACAAAAATAATAAACTTATAATATTTAACCACAAATTGAATGTTTTATAAAATATATACAGTTTAAATCTATCATCAAGAAGAGTTAGGAAACCAGAACTGAATATCACCTCAGATTTTTCAGAAGGCATTAGAACTGAATCTAGAAGATCTTGATTAATACCTGCAAAAAAATAAGAATCTTTTTGCATGAGATGGATAACAAAATGTTTCATATTGTAAAATATTTCATTTAGAATTAGTAATAATTAATTATAATACTGTAATTCAATATTTAAACTTGACAGCAGCTCCATCTATAATTTATGACTTATTTTAATTTTACTTTTTTTACTTTATAGCAAAAGAATAAGCTATAGAATCTAATAGAAAAAAAAGATGTTCTTGGAATTCTGTTTTGTGATCTTGGTCTGATAGTTAAGGAATCGTAATGCAAAATTTAAACTGCTTTTTAACTTAATAAATATTTAGGTTGAAATCTAGAAGTTGGTACACACTCTTAAAATGCCGCCAAGTCACCAAAGCTAATGCAAGTATTGCATGCATTAGCTTTGGCGACTCGGCGCCAGTTAAGTGCGGCAGTCAAGCTTTTGCATTGGCGATCTGGCGGCATTTTAAGAATGTGTACCAACTTCTAGATTTCAACCAAATTTAGTTTTGAATATTTCAATGCTTTTATGATTCATCTGGAGATCTTGTAGATCATTTCAATGATTTTAAATGCAAAAAGCGTAAATGGAATTGTTTTTGTTACTATTATTTACACAAAGCATAAAAGATATTAATATAACTGAAGAATCATTTAACAATTTAAAGATGGTGGCCACATTTTCAAAATAAACTCCACACTATAAAAACTACAAATGCTACCAATTTCACATGGAATCTCAAAGCTTTGCATATAAAGAATTTATGTATGAAACTTTACATAAAATCATATTTCCTTTTGCCAAAGAATAAATTTGACTACAGATACCTTTACTAAGGTTTTGTTTAACTTTGGTCTCTTCTGCCAAATTTCAGAAACATTTTATAACATCCAAGAATTTTTCAAACTATAACTAAACAATGAATGCCAAATGTAAAGATTTCATAACAAAAAATACTTAATTTCATTTCCACACTTTAAAAAATATAAATGAAAAGAAATGCAACAGTTACATTATAATGAATATGCAAATTTAAAAACAATTCATGCAACTTTTCTAGTCGAGCTATTTTCAACTGTTATCTATCCTTAATACAAAATGTGTGCTTGTTATACTTATGCACATATATATGAATGTAATGTTACTTACCAGCTAAAGAATTCATTTTAAGGAAGCATTAAAAATTTAAAACCATTACTTTTAAATCATTAAAATACAAAATATTCAAAACACAATATTATCCATATAAATAAAATGCAAAGAAAAATTTGCTGCTGCACGAATAACAAAATTTGCAGGGTTTTTTTTAAACCAACCATTACTGACATTTTGTGATTCTGGCAGAGTTTAAATTTCTTAAAATTATCTAATTGCATGTTTAGTGATTTTATAAATTACAAGAATGTTCAATTTATTTTGAGAATGGAAACACAACAGATAATATCGTGCAGCCAATTACCAACAAAAGTTAATGTCATTTAAACATAAAATGTGCTAATTAAGAGAAGAACTATTTTAAACTTGAAATTAATACGAATGGATGTTCTTAATGCCCAAGCTGTTTCGACAATGTACATTGTTGTTAGTTTATAATTATTGAAAACTTAAAAGATAATTAACAAGAAGATAAAAACTTGCTTTAAATAAACTGCTTTTTTGTACGGTTTTATTTTTACTCTTTGAAAGAACATTTAAGGACAGCAATAAAAAAAAAACTAATTTACCTGAAATGTGTTAATTTTTTAAAAATAATTTTCAGAGCAAAAAATAGAGTGAACTAATTATCAGGAGACATTTCTCCTCTTAATAATTGCTTCAAGAACTTTCATAGATTAAGAACAAAGTTTAAAATTTGAATAACAAAACAACAAATAACTATATTTTAATATAATTTCTCAAAAGAAATTAAGAGATAATACAATAGATTCTTATGAAGATTTAGTTTTCTATAAATTATTGATGAACATTTATTAACAGATTGAATTACATTAGACACATTAACAATTACATTACACTCATTACAACATTGAATTAACAGACAATTTAGTTTTCTATAATTTTTTACTTTCTCGTATACGAAGAGAAAGTATTGCAATCGTCAAAAGATTTGAACTCGAGATTTTGACAAATCTCCACGTTTTAGACCTCCTTGAGTCCGAAAAACACAATTTTGGAATTATGCCTGTCTGTGTGTCTGTGAACACGATAACTCGAAAACTATTAGAGCTGCGGGGATGAAATTTGGTATGTGAACTTGACACATAATTTGTAGGTTTCTGTCAAATTTTGGACAAAATCTGTCAACGGGAAGTCTGTCTGTCTGTATGTCCGCGGTCATGCGAACACTATAACTCAAAAACTTGAATAGTTAGATGGATAAAATTTGTACACAGTTTTATCGTCATGAATGTAGGTCCGTATTAAATTTTGGGCTAAATTCGACAAAGAATGGACTGTCTGTCGGTCTGTATAATTTACCATTGAAACCAATCCGTTATCTCCACGCGCATGTGTACTGGAAGCAATCTTCTGTGCACACGAAAGGAACGAATTACATTAGTTTGTCATTGAGACAGCAAGAGTGAAACCTAGCAGTGTGCGATAGATGCGTTTTAATTGGTACGCATCTCTTTGAATTGGATTATTTACCTAGATATTTTTCAAACACTATAATGAAAAACCTTCCGATAGTCATTGGATTCTGGATAACAGTAGGTTCGAATTTTTTTAGCCACGCGGGGGAAGGAGAAACGGCACCTTTTGGGGGAAGTATACGAGAAAGTTTAGGGGAGAACACTCCCGCTGGTTTAAAAAATGGATGGTGCTGAATAATCTTAAATGTGAGAGAGTGATAAAATATAAAAAAATAAGATCAAACTGTTTCAAAGAAAAACTATACCTTTCACTCACAATAAAATACACTTATCAGTCTTTTTAATAACAGTATAGAAGGGGTTCCCAACCTGTATTCCCTCGCGTACCTCACGATTAATCTTCGTATTTTTGAGTACCCCTTCTGTCATATCCTCCTCCCCACCAAACATCCAACTATGCAAAGAACTTTTTATCAATAATGTTAAGGGCTTAGGTATGCTTAAGAGTCGAATGACTCGAATTAAAACCATTTGCTGGACTTTTTTTTATTTTACATATTATTGCATTTTTTTCAATAATATTTGCTCATCACCAAAACAAATGAAATTAGTATTGTAATAATTTCGCATTACTAATATAATAGCTCAGATCCTCCAGTAACACTCTGACGTCACCGACAATAAAACTTGCACCATAGCACTGTGAGACGTTAAACAGCATTATTCCATTGTTAGAGAACCTAAATTTCAGTAATTTTAAATTTAAAAGAGCAATTGTCGTTCTAATTTCAAATTTAATAGCTCTAAAATAGCGAAATAAAATTTTCTATTGATTGATATAAAATTTATCTCGCTATGATCAATAGTTCCCTGAGAAATTTAAAATTATATTAATCCTATGTTTCAAATAAATTTCTGTTTTTTAACAGAAAGTAGTAAATTACGTCAGTGGTATATCATGCGCGTGATATAGTTTGGACGCCACGATGCATCTCATTATATAGTGCAATCATGATGATATAATTTAATAATATTTTTTGGCAATGTTAAAATTTACACAAAAACATCATAAGTAGAAGGAAAATTGTTAAACAATGAAAAATACTTCACACGGAATGTTGTTTACTAAGAGGTTTTTTGAATAAGGAAATATGTAAATAATATGTTAAGTTAGTTATATATTAAATAAAAAAATATTTCCTGTCATAATACATATGTTGATTTTATTTGTTTTCAATCAATGTTGAGCATTTATCTCTCATATACATCTATTTAAACACGTCAAATTTGACAGGAAATCTCTAGGATGAAGAGGCAATTTTCCCCGTCATACCATGGCAGGTGATTTTCTAGTATGTAAATAAAAACAAATATTTCCTGTCCTATTTTATTTGTTCTCAATCAATGTTAAACATTTCTCTCGCATATATATCTATTTAAACACGTCAAATTTGACGAAAAATCTCTCGAATGAAGAGGCAATTTGCACTCGTCACGGTATGACAAGCGATTTTCTAGTTAACTTATAAGGATGGTTAAAAATTACACTCTATAATAATCAACTTTTCAAGTAGTATAGTTATTAAATAGTAAGTATTCATTTGCGGAAATAAAATTCTGTATCTTTTTTAATTCCTTATGTTTTCTTGTGTTCACCATTACCAACTTTGATTTCACATACCCCCAACTAGTCCTTTGTGTACCCCCCAGGGATACGTGTACCACAGGCTGGGAACCTCTGCAGTATAGCAACAAGAAAAAAAAAGGGGGGAGTTAAAATGCAAAACTGAGAAAAACATCTCCTCACCTGGATTATGCCCTAAAGCATACAAGACACACAGGGCAAAAAGGGCTGCGTGGTCACTCTCAGTGCAGTCCAATGCATTAAAAATTGCTTCTAAAAAGGGCCTGCACAGAAGAAAGAGTATGGAATACAGAAAAATCCACCAAAATACATATTCACTGAATATCCCAGGTTAACAACTATTTTAGATAAAAATATATTGAATATTAGAAGTATAAAAGTTCGAAGCTTGTTTCACTCAATATACCTCCTAGATTACAAATTTCACAACAAACAAATGCAGCCTAATAGATATTCTTGTGTTAGTCCTTAATTTGAATAACAAAGTAAATTCCCATTCTCTTTAACAAGACATACATAGTTTCACATAATTAGTACTTCAGCTCAAAACTACGTCAAATGCATATTTATATTCACTCACATTTACACAAGGTAAATTTCACTTTAAATGCATGTTATTAACTATTTCATTCAAGCTTTTGAAAACTATAGATTAAAGAAAGAAAAGAACTTATGTTTCAAACAAAATCATATATGTGATAATATAGGTTAGCAACAAAATCTAAATAATCTATGTGGATTGCTTTTTACCCCACAAGAATATTTCTTGCATGCACTGCATAGACTCTCTTTAAAAATTCAAATGTTTCTAGAAAATCTGATCTCTAATAATAATACATCTACTGACACTGATAAACTGACATTTATAAGTGAAATTCTATTTAATGCAGGGGTGATTGTGGCTTCAAGAAAAAATACCTGAAATTTTAGCAGGAAAATTATGTGTAGGGAATGCATATGTATTCATTCATTATGGTGCAGATTCAACTTTTGCATGCAATTTTTAATATGCTTTTTTCACATAAGAAATAGATTTAATTTATTTTGTCTTAGTTCACGAGTTTTCAATAACATTCTATAACACACATGAAAAAAACTAATCAAAATTGATAACAAAACAATATTAAAAATATAATAACATTTTGTATGAATAGCTTTAATAAATATATATGTATATAAATTCTTATGGGACCATTCTCAAGTGAGCTAGTTATTCTTAGTTATGGTATGGCATTTTCTAAAAAATTCATTTGGATTGAGTCAGCATAATCCAAAGTAAACAACAAGAATATATGAAAAAAACCTTTCCCCAAAAAACCTAATTTTTTTTCCCCCTGGTTTTTCACATTTCTTATAAAAAGTTTCATGTTGCTACAAAAATAATCTCTCATGAAATGATTTTTTAAGAAAATGAAAATTAGGACTTCTAATTATATTTTAAATAAAACATTTCATCCTAGAACTCCGTAGCATAGATTATAATTCGTGCAGTCCGTATTAGAAGCCGAAATTGCGCAGAAACTACGGAGGATCCGTAGTAATTTGAGTCTTTGGTAGTCTTAAATTTTAAAAAATAGATTTATCAGAAAATACCGGATTTCCAGTATAATACCGGAAAACAATCATCCCTGTTAATGTCCAACATTTTTTTCCCAGAAAATAATAAATAATACTATCTCTGTTTCATAATAATAGTAGCAGTTGATGAATTCAATTTGTCCCATAATAACAGTAACAAAAGAAAATAAATATAGAATGTAACATTTAATATCAAAAACTAGATTAAATTAAACAATAAATTACAAATAATACTCCTAATTTTTATTTTGAGTGTTCATATAGTTTCTGGATTTTTCAATAATTTTGTCACTGCATTTTAAACTTGTAGGTAGCATCCCTTGGCTGCAAAGCTTTGCTTTCCCTATATGTGTGAGCTCAATGAACTCGACAATTGCAACTCGAGCTTTGCTTGAAAACTCTCTTTTTTTCATCCTACTTTTACAATGGGTTGATATTCAACTGAAATAAAACAATTGATTTCGATCAGCGGATGAAATTAGAAAAATAGTTATAATTTGTAATATTTAGGTTAACCTAAAAATCGAAAGATGTGTGAAAACAAATGACAGATGTCATGACACATTTTTTTTTTTATTGAAGACTTCACAATTTTGTGCTACAACATAACTTACAGCTGCATTCGCCAATAATTCCCGTTAAATATTCACTTGCTACCATTATTATGGGATAGGGGGAGTATTACCATTTAATTGGAGAAGGACACAAGTTTAACACAATATATTTTTGGCATATAAAGACAATAAAAAGAGATTAAATGAAAAAAACACAAGAAATACTTTATTTGCATACCAAAACAGTTTAAAAAAAGCCAGCTAAATATGAACTTTTTCAAACCTGTTTGATAAAGAAAAATTTCTTTGCATAGTTTCAAAATGGGTTGACATTTTAGCAGCCACAGCTTTCTCTTCATCTGTAATATTTGATCCTTCTACAAAAATTAAAACATGCAATTTAAATCCATAAGAAAAAAATATTCCAAAATCATGCTACTTTTTGCAGGTTTTTAATAAGGAACCTTCAAAGATAAAAAAGAAATTTTTTCTGTGTTTAAAAAATATATAGTTAGAATAAATGAATTGGTACAGACAAATTTTACTTCAATGGTGTTAATTACTTCATAATCAAAGTGAAAAAACACAAAAATTAGCCTGAAATTTTATCCAATCCATCTCGCTGTCCATTCTTAAGTATCCCATGTTAATTAGCTAAGCATTTACTGAATCTTTCAACAGAAAACCAGATATGTTTATCCATTTCAAAAGTTGAAAAACTAATTGTTAAAAATTGAAATAAATTATAAAAATATATTGTTGCATTTTTACTTTCTCATATACGAAGTATACAAAGAAAAAGTATTGTAATCGTCAAAAATTTCGAACTCGAGATTTTGACAAATCTCCACGTTTTAGACCTCTCCGAGTACGAAAAACATAATTTTGGAATTATGTCTGTCTGTCTGTGAACACAATAACTCGAAAACTATTAGAGCTACGGGGATGAAATTTGGTATGTGGTCTTTAAACATAATTTGTAGGTTTCTATCAAATTTTGGACAAAATCCGTCAACAGGAAGTCTGTCTGTCTGTATGTCCGAAGTCATGCGAACACTATAACTCAAAAACTTGAATAGCTAGATGGATAAAATTTGATTCACAGTTTTATCGTCATGAATGTAGGTCCGTATAAAATTTTGGGCCAAATCCGTCAACGGGTTGACTGTCTGTCGGTCTGTATAATCGCATACTTGTTAAGCATTCGTTTCAAAACCGATCTCCATGCGCATGCGTACTTAGCAATCTCTGGTACCAAGCGGGAGGATTACGTCACTTTGTCCTTGAGACGGAGTTTGTGATAGATATGTTTTATCTCCTGTTTTGTTTTCGCTCGCTCGTATAATAGCGGATCTTGCTGGAGTGTGATGGAAAATAAATATTGCTAAGTTTTAATACATAGGCATCTCTTTTAATATGATTCTTCACTTAAATATTTTACAATCACTATAATCTGCAATGAAAAACCTTCTGATATTCGTTGCATTCTGGATTACAGTAGGTTCGATTTTTTTTATCCACGTAAGGGGAGGGGAAATGACAAATTTTTGAGCAGTATACAAGAAAATTTAGGGGATGCCACCACCACTGGTTTCTTCTATGTGTTGCTTTCACATACAAAAGATTTCCAAGTTAATCCCAATCATAATGTTTCTCTTTTTTATTTAAGTTCAGTAGGAAATTTAGCTCATTAAATTAAAACCATCAATGTGCCATAATCATCATTTTACTACATTTTAAATTTAGCTTGTATATTTCTCAGAAAGAAAAATTGAATGATGATAAAAATGTTATTTTACACAATCATTTTTCATTTTTGCTGGCAATATTAAAAATAGTAGAACTTGAAGGTTTACTAAATTGATATACAGTGAAACCTCTCTGAGCGGCCACCCCTCCGTTCCGAGAAAAATTGGCCGCTCTGAAGGGTTTTCGTTACAATTACAAGATAATTGCTATAATACATAATATAAACAAGTCTGATACATATTTCTTATTTAAAATGAAGTTTGAGACTTATCTAAAGAGAAAATAGTACTTTATTTAATAATTTTTTACATTTTTTGAAAAAAGGATACAATTTGTGTCTGTTTTAAGTTTTTACCCTTCTCGGAAAAAAAACCGTTTTTTCAAGTTCGTTTTTCAGTTTAAAAAGTAAATCTCTAACCGATTTGTTTGTTAAATGGGATGGGAGAACCCACCTGGTGGCCGTTCAGAGGGGTTGGGTGGCTGTTGCTAGGGGTTATTTTAACATTAGGTCTATGGGCCAAAAAATCCGTGCCACGAAAAATTGGCCGTTAAGAGGGGTGGCCGCTCAAAAAGGTTTCACTGTATAAAGCAATCAGTTTTAGCACAGCAACAAACAAGAAAAAACGAATTAAAAATGAAAAAGTGTGGTTGCACCTTCAACACTGGTTCCACTGGCATAACCACTACTAGCACTCTGGACAGCCGATTCACTGTGCTGTTGACTTTCAGAGGACTCTGCGGTTGTGGACGATTCAGATATGCATTGTTCACCGACCTGAAAAATTCCATTATCATAAAAATAATGCATCTAAGTAAGATGAGTGCTTATAAAGTTGAGATTTTCTAAAGATTTCTTCAAAATTTCAGTAATGATTTACATACTTCATCAATACTTTTTTAAAATTCTAAATAAGTAAATAAAAAGATTAAGGTTCTTTTTCTTTCATTGAAATTATGTTAGCAAAATGAATTAAATAGTAATTCAAAATTTCCACTTTTTGATTTTATAAATAATAAAAGAATAAAATAAAAATAAGAATACATCTCAATTAACAATAAAAGCAGATATTCTGTTCTTTTAAGATTGCTTGTAAGCACTTTACACATCAGTCTTAAGCCTTTAGCACACCAACGCGGTACTTTCAGTTCAAGGAGCAGAATTCATGCTTTCCAGCAGAAAATTCATCCGTATGCTGTGGGCTTTAAGAGAGCAGAATGCTAAACACTACATGGCTGTTGCAATATGTTTCTTATATTAGTGTTTGTAAAGCCACTGACAGTTAATAGCTAAAAATTGATGACATACAAATACAAAGACTGAAATATAGAAAGCATTAATCAGAATTCCCACTCTTATTTTCAAGGACCTTTTTAAGAAAATTCAAGGACCATAAAAATAAATATTTTAGAAATGCAAATAATAAATTTAAATCAAATTAATCATTTATATTTTTATTTCTGAAATAAAAAATTTGATATGGGTCGACAATTCTATTGACAAAACTATGTACCAAATTTTACCCATCTAAGTATTTAAGTTTTTGAGTTATTGTGTTAACATGAACATAGACTTCCCTGGCTCTATGAAATTAAATAACATGCATTCTGAAAACAGATTTCATTGCAGAGAAAATGGGTTATTGGTATTTAAAACCAAATTCTGTTCAAGTATACCAGTTACTTTCAAAATATATTAGGATAATTGCAGGACTATTTTACTCAGTGGAGGAATATCCTCTGTAGCTTTTACTGTATTGCCAAATTACGTTTCCTTTGAATATGTAAAGAGAGAAAAGATTGATGATTGACAAACACCCTTTTTCTGGTGGTGGAGTTCTCAAGACAAAACCAAGTCACAATCTGGTCTTCTCTTCTGTCCCAAAAAATATTGGATGGACATTTTGCTCGTTTTTCAAGGACTTTTAAAGGACCCAATGAAAAATCAAGTACTTTTCCAGGGCCCCGAGTAAGGAAAATAAAATTCAAGGATTTTCAAGGACTGTGGGAACCCTGTACCTTGGTATGTTAGTCAGTGGCAGCTCCTCTATTTGTGCACATGAGCACATGAACCCCACAAGAAAAATGAAGAAATAAATTTATTAACAAATTAAATAAAATATTAAATATACTTCCACATTTTTGTCAATTTCCAGGATTTGTTTCCCCCATTTTAAATACGCTAATACGTGGCTAACGTACTGTACTGTAGGTTATTACAGAACAGCGCACTTGGTCTTTCCTCGATCGCACGTGGATCGAAGAAATGCCCTTGAAAACCAACTTACAGAGACAGAAGCGGACCAAGGAGCGGGAGGGGCAATACCATTCCATTCGCACATCTTCAGTGTGCGGGAGCTCGCCGGAGTTCGCATTCGTTGCAGTTTTCTCGTTCGAATTCTCCCTCAGTTTTGCTATATTCGGTTAGTTAATTCGTTTTTTATTATTGTTATTATTTTCGATATTTATTTTTCACGAACTAGTGTAAACAGTTAAAATGGCACTTTGTAAAATCAGTGTTTCGGAACTAAAGCAATTGCATTTTTCAACATTGTGTTTGGAACGAAAAATTGAATTGAAATTATTCAGGCCAACACCTTTCTAAACCTTATCCAGGTGACGAAATGTAAGACTAGAGATTTCAAAAGGGAATTCAAACCCGATTTATGTGAGAAATGTTCATGGATTTGTAGATGCGAATCAATTAACAGACTGTTTTGTTTTCCATGCCTCCTGTTTGCAAAACAGAATGGTGATTCAAGTTGGGTGAGTTACGGTGTTGCTGATTTATCACATCTAACTCAGAAAATAAAAAAGCATGAATGCTCACAATCACATTTAAACTCGATCTTAGAATTTAATTTGCTAGGAAAGGTGGATATTCACCAACAACTCGACATTGCATTTCATTCAAATCTTAAAAGACATAATGAGAAAGTTACCAAAAATCGTTATGTTCTAACAAAAATCATTGATTACATTCTGTTTTGCGGTGCATTTGAGCTTGCACTTCGAGGACATGATGAACGCAAGGATTCGTTAAATACGGGAGTTTTCAGAGGTCTTATCAACTTCTCAGCAGAACTTGATTCGTCTTTTAAAGACCATCTCACTAGTGCCACTGTTTTCAAAGGAACGTCAAAAGAAATTCAAAATGATTTATTAGACTGCATGCTCACTGTTTGTCAGAACTACATAAAAAATGAGATCTCAAAAGCAAGTTTTGTTTCAGTAATAGCAGATGAAACTACTGATGTGTCATCAATTTGCCAATTGGCTGTCGTTTTTCGATACGTTTTAAGTAACGGACAACCAGTTGAGAGATTCTGGGGATTCACGAATCCACTGGGCATGATGCGAAATAGCTGAATGTATCCAAGCCAGTTTGGAAAAAGTAGTAGTCAAACCCGAGAAATCAATATCACAGAGCTACGATGGTACAAACGTGATGAGTGGTCAACACGCTGGTGTTCAAGCTTTAATTCAATGTGTCTACAAGAATGCACAATATGTGCATTGCTACACACATCAGCTCAATTTAATTGTTGGGCAAGCAACCAGTCAGAATCAGCAAGTTCGAGTATTTTTTTTCCACCCTAAGTGATATTACCAACTTTTTCAATAAATCTCCACAGAGAGTTGCTATTCTAGATGAAACTGTTGGAAAAAGGATACCTCATGGTTCAGCTACTAGATGGAATTTTAAGAGTCGAACCATCAATAGAGTGTATGAATATAGGGAACAGTTGATTGAATGCATGGGAAAAATAGTGTCAACATCTAAACAAGCTGTAGCAATAAATCAAGCAGGAGCTATTCGAAATTTATGTTTTGGCTTACAGCATTTCACAATATTATGCCACATACCGATGTGTTATACAACCAGCTTCAGAAAACACGAACTGATGCAGCAATCATTAGAAAGCAAGTAAACGTTTTTCAGCAGTCATTAGAGAGAGAAAGAAAGAGAATGGACACAGTGACAAAGGAGATATCGGCATCATATGAAACTTCAAGAAAAAGAAAGAGAGAAAATATTCATATAAATAGAACTGTAGCAGCTAGAGAGATATGTGATGTTATCTCCAATCAAGTAAAAAAGAGATTTTGTTTTATTTCTCACTACTCTGCTGTTTCTCTCTTCGAAGCTCCAAAATTCCAGGAGTACGAGAAAAAGTTTTCAACTCAGATTCTTGACCAAACAAATTATGTTTATTCTATGTTACAGAAGAATCGTCTGAAAACTGAACTAGGAGTAATTTACAGAAGATCAGATTTCAGAAATATGACTGGTGCTATTAGTCTTCTACAATTTATTATAGAAAATAATTTGCAGACTATGTTTTCTGAGACCTACACACTATTGCTAATTATTGTTACCATTCCAATGACCACTGCTGAAGCTGAGAGATGTTTCTCAACTCTAAAACGAGTTAAGACATTTTTAAGAAGCACTATGAGCGAGAACAGCCTAAGCGCTCTCTCTAGCTATGCTCTCAATTGAAAAAAGAATGATCAATGACATACCTAAATTCAATGAAAACGTTATTAATTAGTTTGCCTCAAAAAAAGACAGACGAGTTGATTTAATTTACAAAAATTGCACTTGACTATTTTTTTAATAAAAGTTCAAAGATATATTATAAGCAATATTATGATTTTATTACATTCCAATGTAAGATATAAAATTTTACATTTTTTTTTACCTATGAGAACTTGTTATTTTTTTAGTTGCATTGTTTTCCTTTAACTTGTGAAAACGCAAATGTATTTTAATTTGTAAGTTACGTCATATCTACAGATTTAATTTTCGAAATTTGTTTTGTGAACCTCCATTTAATTAACCCACGAGCCGCCACGGATGTTAGTTATCTGTATTTTTTAAAACATTATTTATAACCATTGTGCATTTATTAACATCATAATGTACATTTTATTTTGCATTCAAATTTCTTGCAATTGAAATATGCCCTACCACCAATACGGTTACTGTACCAGTCGGATAGACATGGGACTAATTGAAATATACATGCAATTTTCACCTACGTCATTTTAACTCATACAATAATGATGAACCTTATTAATTTTTACCCTACTCCATCTTTTTTTTTATGGAACTTTTCACACTTTTTCAAGCATTAACTTCTTGCAAATACCTTTAAAATGAAACCGCAAATATGGTTATTAAACAATTGAAAGCAAAAAGTAATTTTTAATTCTACCTTTTACTTTTATACCACAACATTATAAAATGCAGTTAAGCAAAAATATGACAAAGGTTATATGGATCAAAAATTTCAGTTAAATTTACGAAACTTTTTTTTTAAATTTCTTTCATAAATTGTCAGATTTCTTTAAACATGATAACAGATTGAAATTTTTTTCTCAACAGAAGATGGAAATTTGTTTTTTAAAAAACAATGCACTTTGATTCAAATAAACAATTTCCACTTACAAACAAATTGTTATATCACTGAAAGTCCATTAAAATTCAAAAGACAATCATCAGCACCAAAAAATTCAAAACAATTTGAGTAGAAATGTTGAACCTCTACAGCTGTGTTTACAGACCCTTTTTTTTTATTCTAACAAACTTCCAAATCCATACTTCCCATGTATAGATAGTTTGTTTAATTAATAAAAAAAGTACATGGATTAAAATGAGAACCATGAATTCCAGAAATTTTTAGCAATTAACCCTTCACTGCATACTGTATCAAATTTGATACACAATTTATTTTTCCTGTTAATAATGAATAGAAAATTTCTTTTGCCCACTCCTACATGCTGTATCAGATTAGAGGCATCATAAGAGACCGGATAATAATCATTCGTTCCATTTCCCATGGACAGCACAGGTCCTATTGATAAGTCTGTAGTAGTCAGTTATTCAATTCCCGATACACCTATTGACATATTGATGCAGTTTTTAACATTTAAAATGAGTCTTGCATCTTTGATGGTTTCATCAATTGCTCCTACAGGTATTTACCATTTGATAATACTTTTAAAATACTTTTTTTATTGTTTTATAAAAAAAGTAGTGATTTGATAAGTTTA
>BGPR01005168.1:87105-98242 GCA_013235015.1 Araneus ventricosus | reverse complement strand
CTTCATCCTTGTACAATTTTAATTTTTAAAGAATTTCATTGTGTTAGGTGATTTATTGTATTTTCATTGTTTTCTTGGTTGCTTGCAGCATTTTAGCGCGATCCAGATGCATTGTTTGTTTCTTATTTTAATATTTTTCTTCTTGATTTGTGTTTTTACGTTAAATGTGATATTTTTTATTGGTGTATCACTTTTTCTTACCTTACTCCTAATGGTGTAAGGCCTTGGAATGCCTGGCAAAGAAAGAATACTATAATATTATTGAAAATATTTGCATTGAATCTATTGGCTCAGATGTTAATGATTTTGACAAATTTTTCCAGGAAGATTATAATTATTATTTTTTCTTTTTCTCTAAAAAGAATGAATCTGATAACATTTCAGTACTTTTTTTATTGTTTCTAGTTAATGACAACAGCTCTATCAATTTGTGGAAAAACTGCATTTTACTGTTGCAGTTTCCGTGGCTGATTGAAAGTTTCAAACCTCAAGTTGGAAAATACTTACATAAATGTAAACAGGTAAGCATTTATGCTATATGAAGTGGAAAATAACTCTACACCCTTCCCAAAGAAGTAAACAAAATCTTCACGAAACTGATTTAGAACGACTGGCGTTTCTTTTCAGTAATGTAGCAATGTTGCATCAGAATGATTAAAACATAAATAAAAATGGGGTAGAATAAAATAAAAAATTAGGATAGGTTACCCCAAATTATTCGGTTGAGCGAAGGAATTATTTTGGCTCCTTAGATAAATAAGCTATTGTAGATATATCGTTACTTCGAACATTACTCGCCACTATTTTTTAAAGAATCAATGGATGTTTATCTTCTGCCACGGATATTTCATGAGCTCTACTAAGCAAATAATTCCCGCTTCGAATGATTTCTCAAATATTCCATTCAGTTTCTTTGAAAAGGACAAATAATATTTAGTAAATGACGTTTAAATGTGATAAAATAATTTGAATTAATTAATGTATATCATTTGCGTATTTTACATTTTTTAGCATATGATTCGAGACATCTTAAAGAACTTTAGAACGTCTGAATATTATTCGAGCTTTAATGACCCTTTCTCTTCCTCTTGCCAAGATGAAGAATCTCCACTATTTTTTAAAGAATCAATAGATGTTTATCTTCTGTCCCGGATATTTCATGAGCTCTACTAAGCAAACAATTCCCGCCTCGAATGATTTCTCAAATATTCCATTCAGTTTCTTTGATATGGGCAAATAATATTTAGTAAATGACGTTTAAATGTGTTAAAATAATTTGAATTAATTAATGTATATCATTTGCGTATTTTATATTTTTTAGCATATGATTCGAGACATCTTAAAGAACTTGAAAACGTCTGAATATTATTCGAACTTTAATGACTGTTCTTTTCCCCTCGAATCGAGATGAAGAATCGCCACTATTTTTTAAAGAATCAATAGATGTTTGTCTTCTGCCCCGCATATTTCATGAGCTCTACTAAGCAAACAATTCCCGCCTCGAATGATTTCTCAAATATTCCATTCAGTTTCTTTGAAAAGGTTTAAATGTGACAAAATCTACTGTTTAAATGTGATAAAATAATTTTAATTAATTAATGTATATCATTTGCGTATTTTATATTTTTCAGCATATGACTCGAGATATCTTAAAGAACTTTAAAACGTCTGAACATTATTCGAGCTTTAATGACTGTTCTCTTCCTCTTGCCAAGATGAAGAATAATTCACGACTGAAAATTGGACTAAAAGGAAAACAGATGGATTTGGTAAATATTTTAGCGCCAAGAAAGAATAGAAAAAGGACAGAATTTAAAGAAGGCACCCTCAAGACTTTCTTCCATACATCTTGGAAAATGCTTCATTATTTAAGTGTCGGCAGTGGCATCCAACTTTCTGAAAATTTGAGGCGCCTGGAAACTTTCATCAAGTGAGTAGGCTGTATTGCACCAAACTTTGTTCAAGGTTGTTAAATTTTACGAAAGAGACGTTTGAAAATTCAAAAGTTTCATTAAATTCATATGGGAAAATATAATTTTTAGCAACTCGCATATCAAAATTTAACTAGCGAGTAGGGATGGTGGTTATTGCAGAAACAACCGGTTTTTTCACCTCCGGTTTAACCGGGTGGTTAAAACCGCTCAAAATAACCGGTTTTCAGGTTTTTTATAAAAGAAAGAACGTTTGTAGACAAAATTTATTATTAATAATAATATGCAACAAGTAAGTATTAATACAATAAATAATATCAATAAATAAGTAATTAATGTAATAAGTGATGATTATAAATAAGTAATTAATACAACAAGTAATAATAATAAATGAGTAATTAATACAATAATGAAGTATTGTAGACAAAATTTTAAGAATTGTATTAAGTATTGCAGACAAATAAAAAAAGAAATTAGCGAGTACAGACGTAAATAATCATATTATGTGTTTTTTGTGTCTATATGTATAATAATAAAAAATAATTATGTCTAAATTTTTATACATTCTCTTTGTCCTATTAATCATATTTATTAAAATATTTTTGCCACACTAAAATTTCGCAAAAAATGTTTCAATTTTCTGCGACCAAAACTAATCGAGTGACGAAAGTTTGGCTATGACTGTTTTGACCATTTCAATGTCCGCCTCGAGGAAGCAGTGGCCGTTGATTGGCCTAAGATGATGAAATTCAAAAATTTCATAATTCTAACTTAAAATCGAGCCTATCTTTTGATAGCTGATTTTGCCGTTTTTTTCTATCCGGTTATTGCATTTAAAATAAATAACCGGTTATAACCGGGACAAAAACAAACAAACCGGTAGGTTTTCCCCATCCCTTCTAGCGAGCACAATACTGAGCGTTTTGTGTTTAGCTTCTTACTATAGTGAAGAAGACGGAGTATGCATTTTAGACCTCTTCCTCTTAACCTATGGTTGGTTGGGGTTTAATGGCGCAAGAGCCATTTTTGGCTAAACTGCGCCAATCAAATGGTAACTTAACCTATGAGATTCAGAATTTGATACAAATTTACAAATTCGACGCTGAAACAATCAGCCATATTTCACTTATCTGATTCGTTGTTTTTTGAATTATTGTGTTGATATGCACCTGGACGGGCAGACAGACACACCGACATCCAGTTGATACACTGCGCACAAAATATGTCAGAAATTTACAGTTTTTGTGTAAAGATCACAAACCAAATTTCATTTGTCTGGCTCGTTCCGTTTTTAACTTATCGTGTTCACCCATACCTCCCAGACAGACATAATTCCAAAAAGCGTTTATTTTTTCAGAGATTGGAAATATGTTCAAGTATGTCTGTTATCTATAATCTTTAATTTTTGTATATTAAAATTCATATGCTAAATATGCTCATAAATGCTGCTTATAGACGGCGCTACGTGTAGTTGTTAAATATATGCAGTTCGAGAGTACATTCAGCAGTAGCTGTACTTCGGCGCGGCGGATTGTTACATGGTGCAATTAGGCACAACACGTTCTTTGTTAGCGGCTAAATATGTTTATATTCCAAGTTTATGTCTTTAGAAACGTAATTTTTAGTCAAGCTAATAGAATTAAAAGAATTTACAATAACGTAAATGAATTTTTAGTAGCTGCCGGTAATTTTCTAAAAAATCTCTACTGTAACTCTTTCCCGTCTAATATTTACAAATTTAAAGATCTTATTCTTGAAAGTAGTCTTGAATATAAATATTAATTTATATAATTACTAGCCACCTTCGGCGATCAGCTTGTTCGCCGGGAATTTAATTTCAAATGAATCTCTTATGTTTAATTTTATATTCTTGGTTCCCTTAAGGGGACACATTACCTTCTCAACTTTTTTTTTATTTGAAGCATTATTGAAAATGTTTTGATAGTGGTGAGAATTAACAATCATATAAAGACATCTTGAAGAGAAAAATTCAATTTTGATTATCATATTTAGTTGAAATTTAAATTTTTTAAAGAAAAATTCAATTTTTTAAAATCCCTACTACTTTTTCAAATATGAATATTTTTGATTAAAATTTTTTTTGTAGATTCACTGAAATATATTACACGAAACTGTGCATGGAATTTATGGTGTATATAATATTCTCTTAAATATAGAAATTTTACTGAATGATATGGTGAAAAATGAGTAAATTTAGTCGTACCTCATTTTATATCATGCATATAAAAAAACTAATCATATCAATGCTTAATGCATGCATAGTTTTAACATATATATAACGATAAACATGCACAAAAACCTTGAAAGCTCTATATTAAAAAGGAAAAAAGCCTTAGCATTTTGAAAACATGAAAGTGCAGAAAAGTCCGACATGGAGAAAAAGTCATTTAAAGTTGTCATTTGCGCATGTTTTTGATTAGTCATTGTAAACTTATTTATTTATTTACAACCCGCTCCGGCCCAGCCTACCCAGGAGGGTGTAAGGCCTTCCACAGGCCGGAGGGGAAAGTCATTGTCGTCATTGTAAATAAAAATCTAAATAACATCTTAAATATTAATGGTACAAATTTGAAATTTTGATATAATAAGCTGAAAGACAAGAGCAACAAAATAAGCCATAAAAATGAAAATTGTTATTTTAGCCATTTTTTGGGTAATGCGTCCCCAAAGTAATTTTTAACTTCAAATTGCGATAGACATTTAACCCGCGTTCTCTCATATCCGACTTTACTTTCTTATTCCTTATAAACAAAACAACTCTTTTAATCGTATTACAAACTACATTACTGATGACCTGTAAAAAGTACTGATCTGAATTTTATGTCAACATTTTAGTCAGCCATTTTGCGTAATACATTTAGAAAGTAATTATATTTGAACAATTTTTTTCTGCATTACGCAAGAAGTGTACAAAAAAATTTGGACGGAAATTAATCAATTATAATGAATTTAAAATATCAACTTTATCTTTATCTTTAAAAAGTTTTATACTTAATTCAGAAAAATCATTCCTGTTGCTTCAACTGTTATTTTCCTATTGATTGCGAGATGAGCTTTTTAAATCCTTTCCTTCTAACCGCAAATGACCAACAATGGCTGCCCTTTCATTGTTGACAAATGACCGCTTAGCGGCGTCCTCCATCGTCCCACCGCCCTTCCTTCCTTCCTACCTTTGGTCTAAAAGAGAAACGGTCTCCTTGAGCGACATTGACCGCAGTTAATGGCAATTTAAGACTTTGTAAAATTTAAAGTAATTATCGCACAGTACGCATACGAATATCATTGGAAAGATAATTGTTGGCACTTTAAAGTGATATTTTCATGCAATAGTTTTTTCGGAAGTTATTCCCGAAAATATGGCCGAAAACTTTAAAAATTTGTTAACTTTTCAAATAATTAAATTTTGAATAAAAATTGAAAAAAAATGGCCCCGAGGTGCACAGTCCCACTCTTCAAAGTATACCTGTACCAAATTTGGTAGCTCTAAGTTCAACGGTTTGTTCTTTAGACCTCCAACAGACACACACACACACAGACTTTCTATTTTATTATTAGTAGAGGTTATAAAATTATAATTTAAAATATTTAGTTGTTGCTACTATATTTTCTAATAATTTCTTTTTATGTTACTGTTTCCTTTTATTTATTAAGATATTAATTGAAACTGAAAGTTTTTTAATCTTAAAAATACTGTTGCATGCACTTCCTATTTCTCTTTTTCGTTTCGAATAATAGATGGCATCGCATCTTAGTTGGTTACATTACGATTGTTGACTTTAAGACGGGATTGCCCTTATTTTTTGTCTGTGAGTTGAATTTGGACATTTCAATTCTTTGCAAGAATGGAGTAAGTTTGAATTTTTTTTTCTTTACTGATATTTTTATGAAGGTATTTTTGCCGGAAGGCTAATAATTTTAAAATCAATCTTGTTAGCGGTATTATGTTTGTTTTTTTCTTTCTGAAAATTCGTTTGTTGATAAGTTTGTCTTGTGAGTTGGTAAATTTCGAGCTATGAAGAGGCTTTGGTTAGACATAGGCCAAACCTCTTAAGAAGAATTTCCCAATTTATTTGAATCCATTTCGAATTTATTCTATAGCCATTGAAAAAGTGGACTAGAATGGATTCCTTGTCTGTTTAATTCGATTCTATCAGAGTTTATTTCGTGGTTTTTACTTTCTTTGAATTATCATCGACTAAGTTCACTAATATGTGTTCTATGTTGTAATCGCCAATTGTGTGTGTGGTGTTTCGTGAATGTCAAAATAAAGAAGAAAAGGACAAATCATGTGCACTTATTCGAAGCAAGCCACAAACCTAACACAAAGAACAGAGTGTAAAATATGGGGATCCATCACAATCTCGTGGTCGAATTTCTCGAAGATTAAAATATTTTCTCTCGGTATACTTGATATACGAGAAAGTGTAAAGGATAATTTTTGCTAAAAATTGTAACTTACGTTTGGCAAATGTGTGTGACAATTCAATTATACAGCAATATTTTTTTATTATTTTTTTCATCTGTTTCAGTTATGAAGTACAGAAAGAAGAAAGAAATTGGAATATATTTCACGAGTTCGAAAAAATTTTCATGCTTCTGCAAAACGAAGCGGATTCATTATTAATGAGTGAGTATTTGCATTATTTAGTTTCTTCAACTAAGAAATATATTGGCATCGCTAAATTAAATAACATTTTGATTTTATAAATTACTTATACTTCAGAACTTGATTTCATACTTTTTTCAGCAAAAGAAGAGTTTAAAGATGATTTCAGAATGCAGGACTACATGAACTGCAAAATCCGGCAAACTGTAACTGAATGGTTGCTTCTCGCGATGGCCACTTATAAAGACGTACAAGAAAAAATTCATGAAGCAACACAAGAAAGAAGAATCAGTTGGTTACCTGTAAAATATCTTCAACTAAGCCATATTCACCCAATCATTAAGAAACAGAGATCCACTTTGATTTATGTAAAGGCTGCTATTCTGGAGTTATTAAGATGGCGTCCTCCTTTTCCTCTAAGTGTTATGGGTGTGTAAGTATAAAGCATGCAATTTGTCTGTACGATATTTCAGAAAACCTGAATACGAGGGTTGTAAATAAAGTAGTGGCTACATAGATAGCAAAAATTTTAAAATGAACTCACATGGAAAATTGCATTACATTCCTTCAAAATAATCACCGGCAAAGTTTCATATCTTTTGCCAGATGTCGGGAAGCCACAGGATACCGTTGGAAAGGTGTTGTTTGTTGATGACAGCAACGGAGCGCCCTATCATTCTCCATTTCTTCAGAATGTGCCACACCTTTTGATGATTGAGACAATCTTCCACGGATAATACCGGACAGTCCATAGACGGTCTATGGAAAGGAGACCACTCACAATGTCAATCTGATGTTGAGGAATGGACAGACGACCTATGCGGTGCAAATCCGCAGTCTCATTCCGAACTGCACGAAACGCTTTGACCCATCGTGCAACCTTTCTATACTGTAACGCACAGGCCACATAATCCGTGATAATCTTCAGATGCATTTTTGCCTCGGGCAACCCCGATTTTAATCCACTACCGCTGATCACCTTCTGTAAACATTTTTTAGAGCACCAAAAAGGACACTCTCCGCTTCAACGCCGCACAGCAACTACACTTCTAATTGGATCGACTGTTTTATGCAATCTGCACCTCGACAACAGCGTCTACTCATGGCTACCATGCGTATACCAGATCTTCTGCGACTTTCTGGACTACGTTGCAACTACTTTATTTACAACCCTTGTACAATTCATTTGAGTGCATGGATAGCATTGCAGGGCAAATAAAATAATTATTTCTCCAAATGCAAAACCTTAAAGGTGTTTTAAGTTGAAGTGGATATCTGGAAAAATTTACTGGTGTAAACTGTAGGCTAACGCTACATAACTTCATTACGACGGGGTTGATAGGTTGAGGCATTAAAGCACTATTTCAAAAATTTGGTTTCTCTTCTGGAGAGAACATCTATTTTGGAATGCTATTCTAATTAAAGAAAGAACTTCATTGTGAAGATGGAGGAAATCACTTTATGACCAAGGACCTACTAAAATCTCCTTAGAATCCCGCACTATCTTGAAAATAGCTTGAATCTAGCTTACATTCAACGCATTTCTTAAATTTTGTATGAATCTTTAGATGTAGCGAAAGTCTTAACAAGAAGCTCTCGGAACTGGATCATGAATACATGAATCGTGGAGAAATGAATACATTTCTCTTCTGAATATTGTTCTACACGTTTTTCATTTTCTTAGATCTGTTTTTGTTGCCAGCACTTTTCAAATAAGTGAGATACGCATAATAGAACAGTGATTATTTAAAAAAAATTTAAGTATGCGATATAGCAAAAAGAAATCAAAGACTAATCACATATTTCTCTGAATGTTTTATTTAAAACTGGGTGTATCTTGACTGAAAGGTCGTTTTTTAATAAATGACGGAAAAACAACTTTAATAAAACATTAAAAATTGTTTTAATATAATTATAATAAAAGGAATTTTTTTTTGAAAAAATTGAGACCTTATCTGTTGCAGAACGAGTACCAACATTGTACTGGATGGTTATTTTATACCAAAAGATTCCCTGATGATTGCAAATACTTGGTCTATCCTCCATAATTACGAGTGCTGGGGAGATGACGCAGATGTGTACAATCCAGAAAGATTTTTGAATCGAAAGAAAAATTCTGAAGAAGAATGCTTACTGTCATCCTTTGCAGGTAAAGTGAAAAATGAGTGGGCGATTTGCTACTGAGAGTTTCTCATATGCAAGCGTCTTTAGTCTAGCCTCTTGAGACCCAAGGTATAATTTTCTACTAATTTTCACAAAAATCGAGATTAATACTCTTGATAGGATTATATGACACCATATATAATTAATTTATTAAATATATATTAATTAGTATAATTAATAAATTTAATTAATTGACCGAGCGAAGCGAGGTCTACGTTTTAAGTCCAGCATTTGGCACTTTGTCTGTCTGTAAATCTGTTTGTTTCGCGATTACGAACAAATGAGTTGTTCGATTTCCTTCAAATGTGGCAGAAATATTTCTTGAAGCAATAGAAAACGATGTATATGTTTTATTTCATAATATTTTAATTCGGTAATAAAATAATTATTTTAATTATTCAGAATTACTATATTAATTGGTAATAAAAGAGTGAGTGGCAACCGAACATTAAGATTATGTCATCAGAGTTGTAAATAAACACAGTTAAGTAATAAACCTCTTTTAGTTCTAAATTTATATTTAAACTCATTCACCATCTAAACGATTTCTTTTATACCTTATATGGCACAGTAACCAATTTAAAGAACTTTAAAAATTCGTTTGTAATTGTTAGGTCTAAATGGAATTATCAGACGCTTCTCGCCAAGAACTGAGATCTCGCCACGATAATGTCGCCTGCCTTATAAATCGTCTGATCTTTATGGCAACGACAGCATATATTTTTTTGCCGAATTGTAATATTTATCGCCAAGTTATTTTGAGATCCATCCTCTTAGTTCTAACGAAGTGGGTAGGAAAAATATTTTAATTTGATGCCTATTTAATAGTGAAATTTTCTCGATGATTATTTTTAAATATAGTAGAAAACCGCTAATTCGAACTAATTGGGACCGGTGCCTGCTCGGATTACAAAAAAATTCGGATTACCCGAAATTCCGATAAAAAAAGAAAAGAAAAATATGTGTGATAAAAAATGTAAGTTATAAGTACAAAGTACTACTATTTCTTGAATTCTTTTATTCAAAAGCAATAGAAAGAGAATATGTCTCCCCTTTTCATTAGAATAATGGATGTTAGAATAATGGATGTGTATGAAGTGACCTTATCTTACGGCTAATTGTATTAGTTTCTTCAATGTGTACAAAATTATGCATGCTGAAAAAGTACTTTTCTGTTTTTAGTACGTATATTTAAATCTTTTTAGGTAATCTTTTCTATTACATATAATTTTCGAAAATAAAATCGGTTCGGATTAACCGGAATTTCGGATTAGCGGGGTTCTACTGTAACTAATTTAAGGATTGAATATTTCTCTGTGGTTTTCTGGTACCATCTTTTTCAAAATATTTCGATATGCCGCCTAAATATAAGCGAAGTAAAAGAGCTAGAGATGTTTTTCTAATTCAGCAGATTGAGAACCATTTTATCCATATTAACTCCAAATTTGTCGCACCTTAAGAATTGTGCTGAACTTTTGTACACCAGTATATCTCCTCGAGAGTCACATTATGATGTCCGATGTCCCTACAAACAATGCTGTCTTCACACTGAATAGCATTTGCTAAGCTTTTAAAAATGCGACGGTATGCACCAGTATATCTCCTCGAGAGTCACATTATGATGTCCGATGTCCCTACAAACAATGCTGTCTTCACACTGAATAGCATTTGCTAAGCTTTTAAAAATGCGACGAAGAGAAAATCAGTTAATATAATTAATTATAGATAATTTATACATGTCAGCATAAAACCATCCAAAGTATTGGATAGCAGAATTTAAGGGCTTTGAATGCAAAGCAACTTCTTTTGTTAATAAAATACACTTGTCCATTAAAACGGACGAGGGGCTATATCACGATTATGTGTTTTATATTAACAAATATATTTATCGGCTATAAATATATTTCATAACTGAAATGCACAACAATATAATAAAAATCCAGATTACAGAGGATCATCATATAACGAACATGCTCCACTGGAAAACGATGTTCACTGCCATAATCCAGATTACAGAGGATCATCATATAACGAACATGCTCCACTGGAAAACGATGTTCACTGCCATAATTGTTTGTAAACCATCCATCGATATAAAATAGATTTTAATGCAGATCTGTTTCTGCTTTGTCCTGCAGACCAAGAAATGGGTAGAAAACTGTAAAAATTTTTATTTCGGTTCTTTATATTGATGATATTATTTTTATATTGACATACACTCAAGTCCAAACGCTTCACAAATATTCAGTTTAGGAAATGGATAAGCATTCAGAAACTTGTCATTCGTGTTTCTATTTTTCATTAACATATTTAATTTCGGAACATGATTTTTCCCCCTTCTGGTAAGCCAATTCTGATTCTTATTCCTTAGGATAACTGACCTTCTACAAACGTGTAAGCTTTATATTAATATTCA
>BGPR01005168.1:76252-86840 GCA_013235015.1 Araneus ventricosus | reverse complement strand
GTTGCTTCAAAATGGGACGTTAATAAAATTGAACTAAACTAAATCGATGACGGGACGCACCTCCTTAGGGAGAGGTTGGGTCGTGGCCGATAATGGCTACTAGGTCTCCGACCTTATTTCCCGACTGCTGTCTTGATGCCGGTTATTCAATGACTCCACATGCCTAGGCAGGGCGGAGGTAGCTCCGTTGTGATTATATTAGCATTCATCATGATAATAAACATTTTATGTTTCATACTAGTATTCATCATAATGAACATTTAATACTATCTTTTATTTATGTGTTTTGCTACGCTTTTGCTTACATCAATGGTGATATTCTTTTTTGTGAAAAATAATTAGTTTTAATAGATATTTAATAATGTTCTCCGCACATGACAATAACTGCGAAAAGATAAAACAAAAATATTTATTTTGCGATTGAAGCAATTCAAGTGACGTCATTGTCATGACAAATGTAGTAACTGCGCATGTCATCTGACATCTAACTACAAGATGTCTTACGTTGTTCTATAATCTCCTGGTGAACGGATGAGAAGCCGCCGTATAAGTAAGCGGGGTCTCGCTTCCCCTGGGGGTAAAGCAATAGTGGGGGTTGAGTTACCTCCCACTAGTGATAGTATGTACCTCCTTCGGGAGGGGTCGTGACAGTGATAACTATTAGACACCGGCCTCAGTCCTCGAGTTATTGCAGCGGCTGTCATTCAGAGATTCCGAATGCTACGGCAGGCCAGGGGTAACTCCGTTAAGGTTATGTTGTTCTATGCCCCTTGAGTTGGTGGATGAGAAGCCGCCAGATAAGTAAGCGGGTTCTCGCTTCCTTGGTGGGCATAGTAATGGTGTGGGGCTGAGTTACCTCCACTCCGATGACGGAACTTACCTCCCACGGGAAGGGTTGAGCCGTGGCCGGTGATGGCTATTTGGACTCCACTATCAGCTTGCGACTACTATGATTCAGGTTATCCAGGTTGCTTATGCAGTTCGGCGATAACTCGATTTCGGTTATTCTGTTATATGACATCGCGTCTTTATTCCTCCTGAAAAGTGTGCAATTGATTCCTAACTTAAATGGATGTAGCGCATTTGATGTGTGTTAAGTGACTTTGCGCGTTGACTACTGCTATTTTCTGTTTTCATCTCAACAGTTCCTTTATTCCTACAAATTATATTTGTTAATACAGTGAAACCTCTTCGAACGGCCACCCCTCTTAACGACCAATTTTTCGAGGCACGGATTTTTCGGCCCATAGACCTAATGTTAAAATAACCCCTAGCAACGGCCACCCAACCCCTCTGAACGGCCGACGGGTGGGTTCGCCCATCCCATTTGACAAACGCATCGGTTAGAGATTTACTTTTTAAACTGAGAAACGAACTTGAAAAATGGTTTTTTCCGATAAGGGTAAAAACTTAAAACAGTCACGAATTGTATCCTTTTCTCAAAAAATGTAAAAAATTATTAAATGAAGTACTATTTTCTCTTTAGATAAGTCTCAAACTTCATTTTAAATAAAAAATATGCGTGAGACTTGTTTATGTTATGTATTATAGCAATTATCTTGTAATTGTAACGAAAACCCTTCAGAGCGGCCACCCCTCTGTGCGGCCAATTTTTCTCGGAACGGTGGGGTGGCCGCTCAGAGAGGTTTCACTGTATCTCAGTGGACCATTTTTTATTTTTTGCGTGTGCTCACAATTAAAATAATCTTACACCAAACAGCGAGATCGTAAAAAAACCGAAAGACTAAAAACTTACCAGTAAGCCACAAATCGTATGTTCCCAGCCTTAAGCTTCACTGTGTTTGTAACTAAGCATCGATATGATGGAACATTACTTCGAGTATAATACTCAGATGACGCAATATAAGTTATGTTCATATAAACTGTGTTGTTTCATCTCTGAAAGCAAGCATTTTCAGCCCAGGGTATGCGTTAAAATTTCATCAATGAGCTACATTTTACTTCAATGCCGTTTTCCGCTGTTATTTCGCAGTTATCTTTTTATCTATCCAATTATATATGCTGACTTATACAAATGCAATGCATAGTTCGGTTCAGTTTTGTCATGTAAGCGACAAAATGACAAAATTTAACAACTTTAGGTAGAAAATGCACGCTCCTCAAAATTGTTGTTGGTTATAAGTCATTAGGAAAGCACATTTTTTCAATAAAAAATACAAGCAGGTAACAGGGAGCGGATAACGAACCTGACCTTGAAAAGAAGAATGGAAAATGAGAAGCCAAAAAATTATTTTGCAGCTACAGACGTTGAATACTATAGATAACAATAATGTTATTTATGATCCTTACTGTTCAAAATCGATTTTAAAATATGTATAATATTTTATACTAGAGGTCGCCCAGCAGTCGAAATTCGACCGTAATTCATCAAATTTTTAAGTTTGAACGTTATTGTGGTTCTTTTGTCAAAGAGTATACCTATATAATTATCGCATATAATTTTTTTGAATTTTGTTCTATTACGTCAGCTGCGAGCGTGTACAAATACGTCATTATGCATTAATTTTCAAATTATTTGAAAAATACAAACGATATGAAAAATGAGGTATATCTTGGCTAAGTCATATTTAAAAAACAATAACGCGTTTTTTGACATTTCCTTGAATTTTTTTATTGTTATACTGGCCAGGTTTCTCCAAGGCTACACAGTTAATTTGCCTATCTTTTTCAAATTATATAAAATTTAAATAAAAAATTAATACAAAAAAGGAAATAAAGAATACGTGCTTCGTATTTTTTATATATTTTTTTTAAAAAAAAAAACCGACAGTAAATAAATGTTGTGTTTGAGATTCAGTATGAACGTAAACAATGAATGTTTTATTTTATTTAATTTAATGTATTAGTAATACATACTACATATAAATTCCTTAGAGGTAATCTCTACTTTGTGCGACTGTTTGATCACAGACAAATATGTGTTTGAGATTGGCAGATTTAAATCATCCGCATTTTGTATTTCACTCCCAAGAGTTTTTTTTTTATAAATAATCTAAATAAACTCCCTCTTGGAGTGGATTAAACTGTGGGGGGATTAAATCAATTACAAATCATCCACTCCGCTAATTTTTTACAGTGTATGAAAGTAAACAATGAATGTTTTATTTTATTTAATTTAATGTATTTGTAACACATATTATACATTAATTTTATCTTTCTGCACTCCTTCTCCATATGAACTTTAACTATGCCTAACTATACCTATTATCTAAAGACGGTAATCAGCAGTAAGTTGAAATAATTGGCTTTTTATAAAGAGTTAGCAGAGTCTTATATGCTGGAATATTTGCTAGATATTTTTTGGCACAGATTTTTATACATTGTAAAGAAACATAACAAATTTATTTATTTAGTGTCTTTTCAATAATTATATTTCGAAACTTTGATTAGTTTATCATGAAAAATCAAATAAATACAGAACCTGAAATTTTTAAAAATTATTTAATGAAATATTACGTTACCTGTAAAGAATAGATAGAAAAGTTCCCTAGTAGTATTCTTCTCGCTGTGCAGCTTGAAAATCTCTCAGGATATTATTTCTAGAAATTCTCTTCAACTGTATTGAAATTTTAAACCCATTTTGATTACATTTATTCGAAAAATTTACATTGAAAAGACTCTAGCGTGATAAATTATCATCAGACATATAAATTTTGATATGAAAAATGTGTACTTCAGTCTGAGGGGCATGAATAGGAAGCACGTTTTCGCGATGTTGAAAATTTCCACATAATTCAAAGCAAATGAAACTAACCGCTCTTCACGATGAGCATAAAAACGTGCTTATCTTGCAAAAAAAGAAGTAAATATTAGCAGAAAAATAATGGCAACAGTTTTTTGTATCCTAAATTTTGAATACTTTCCTGTGAAAGATATTTCTATAATCTCAACTGCATTTAAATTTTCAAGGACTCTTAAAAAGCAAATTTGTAACTATGATTTCTATTGTAAAAATTCGAATGAGATAGAAAGTATACATTGGTAATAAAGAAGAATTTTAAAAAATTATTGATAAAGATAGGGGACATGTTATTACGGATGATTTAAATATTGTTAAATCTAACTCTTTTCGAGATGTTATGAAAAGGGAGCTAAATTTAGGTTAAGAAATAAAGTGAGTCACATAGGAGTGGTTGATTCCATTAATCGAGACTTAGATATATTCATTGCAAAAATAGCTAGAAAATATCTTTGGCCTATTGAAGGATTTGGAGATTGGAAACAGAACATTCTGATGGAGACCAAAAATAGGATCAACAAAAATAAAAGTAAAATTATTAATAGAGGTATTTTCTTCAACAAACATCTTAAAAAAGAAATTGATAATTTAGAAAGTAAATTTATTGTTTCCACAGTTGACAAAGCAGGGAATAATTTTTGCAGGATGTGTAAATTCCACTTTAGGGAAATTAATCTTAATGAATATAATTCAAATAAAACATATCAACTAATTAAATTTGGTAATAAAGAATTGGATAAGAGAATGTTAGACCTTACTGAAAAAACTAAAATCAAGACCAGTAATTTAATTTATCCTTACCTTTTCTCAGCTATTAAATTTCATAAAAATCGATTAAAATTAAAATTTGTTACTTGCAGTACTGGCAGTTATAATTTTTATTTTGGAAAATTTTTCTTCAAAATTCTTAAAATTATTCTTAACAATAACAAAGAAGAAGAGAACTTCATTATTGCTAGTAACATTGAAATTGAAGAAAATAAAATATATAATATTAACACATTTGATTTTGAGAATCTATTTACTAGCCTCTCACATAGCCAGCTCAAATTTATATGATTTATTCCTTAATACTGATATAATAGATAAAAATAATTGGTTAGAAATTTGCAATGTTAATATTTGTGAAAATTATCTCTTTAATGGAATTGACTATTATAAGCAGTCTTTTGGCATTCCTATGAGTAGTTGTTATTCTAGTGCACTGGCTAATGTATTTCTTCATTCATTCGAAAGAGAACTTATTAAGAATGAACTTATTCACGGTTATCGTTTCATTGATGAACTGATTGTGTTCAATTTTAATAATTTTGAATCTTTATTTAATTGCTATCCAGAAGAGCTTAAATTAAACAAAATCAATGATGAAATTAACAAATGCAATTTTTTGGATATGGTAATTGAAATTTTGGATTCATGTGTCTCTATAGGCATTTATGATAAAAGAAAAGTCTTTAATTTCAAGGCCATTGCACTTTGTGACTTTCAAACCAATCTTCACTTCAAAATAATAAAAAAAATCCATTTATTCTCAAATTAATAGAATAAAAATGTTTGTAATAACCATTCAACTTTCGCCAGAGCTTTTGATAATTTAAATAATAATTTAAAAGAAAACGGCTACCCAAGTAATTTCTTTAAATATTATAACTTGATTAAAAAAGGATTGAAGAGATTCTAAATTTCTTTTAATTTAATTCGAATTTTTCTCAATAGATGGAGCTAGGTTTGCTAGATTCTAGACTTAATATCCTTTGTTTCTAATTTGCTTCGATGGCGTTGTTTTTTACTGATATTTTCGGAAGAAGGTAATGTTAATATATCTTCTTTTTTTCTCTATTGTATTTATTATAGAAGACTTTCTAAAGTTTTTCTTATTTAAGAAAGGTTTTTTCCTGCATTATTTCAATTATTGGATAAATTCCAGCTACAGAGGGAATATTATTTGACTATTAAATCATTCCCTTGACAGAAAATTTATCCATTTTAGAACTCCGATGGCGAATGGCACTTTGAAAAAGTTCGCCATCCGTGTTCTCTTTCATTTTTTTCCCTTTTATTTGTTGAATCTTAATTTGTTATAATTTATATTGAAGCATGATTTTTGTTATTTGATTGTATCTTAATTGGTTGGTTGAATATAGACAATATTGCTAATGCAATCATTGCCTGCTACTGCGTTGCGCGTAAAGGTATATTGTTATTACTATTGTTTACTTCTTCTGGTTCTTCTGTAATTTCTTTTTGTATAATTACAATTTCTTTCTTTTGTATGTTATTGGAAGTTGCTGCATTTTTGAGCCATTCTGTTTAAAGCAAAGTTTAATTTTTAATATTTCATGTTAAATTATTTCACTTGTATTTCTTGATAAAAAGCCTATAACTGCAATAAAAATGAAATTAATATATATATATATATATATACATAAGCTTTGTACTTACCTGTGGTGCCAATTTTAAGTAAATAAAAATGAAATCTTATGTATTTGGAAAATTTTTCTGCAATTTTAGTAAAAAATTATATTTGAGAAATTATTTTAGCAACTTCTAGCTTTCAAAATGTATTGCAAAGAAACCTGAGGTGTGTGTGATGAGGTTTTGTAAACCCACTTGGTTTTGTGCTCATATAATGGAAGTATAGAGACTTATTTAATGAGCAAAACAACAAGCTTCCGTTAACTTATTTCTGCCTCATTTAAGAAAATTGGATAGTTCTGAATTTTTTTAATAATGATAAGAAATCAGTGTGTTCAAACGGAAATTCTAGCAATTAAATATGATAAAATACTTCACATGTAATAAAATAAAATTCTTTATTGCAAAAATTTTCAAGTGAAAATAATAATACTAAAATATAAAATAATCCTTCATTGTAAATTTTTTTGAAAATAATAACAATAGAAAATAAAATAATGCTTTGTTGTCATAATAATATAAGAATGAAACTTATAAACAACGTAATATCTTAAGAACTAAAAAACAACATAATATCTTAAGAACTGAAAAACAACTTAATATTAAGAACACTTTTATTGACCTATTTATAACTACGTGTGACGTGGATTATGTTTAAACTTCCGTCTATTTCTTAACGCCTTTGTTCGATGTTATTAAGCTTTTATTTCGTCTCTGAGTAAAATGTGAGAAATAAGCATACAATTCCTTAAGGACTGAAAACAATGATGAAGCAGAATTTTTTGATAATGCTCATATTTTAGGCTATAACCTATACATTCATCATATATGTTTCTATTTTGTATCTCCAAAATTGTCTAAATTAACGAACTTTCTTTCGCTGATGAATGAATTTCGCTCTTCTCAGAATTGAATTGATATATGAAATTGAATGCTCTGATTGTTTCTAAATTAAATTCAGCGAAAGAAACTCATGCAAAATCTGCAAATAATATGCATGAAGTACTGTCTTCGGTTTGGAGTAGTATTCCTTAAATATCGATACTATCGAAGCCAAATCGATAGTATCGGGTTTTCGGAACTATCGACTGAAACAATCTATAGTATCGACTTTCTCGAAACTATCGATACTATTGATAGTTTTCTCCCATGCAATACTATAGATAGGCGCATTTTCAGTCGTTAGTTTTAAAACTATCGACAATTTCTAAACTATCGACTGGAAAAACATCCATCGATAGTATCACCTGGGAGAAAACTATCGATACTATCGATATTTTTAGTCGATAATTGGGAAAACTATCGACTGCTCTATCGATAGCTGAACTATCGATGTTTAAGGAACACTAGTTTGGAGTGCGAACAAATCGTACAACAAACCTTCGATAGTGAACATCTCACAGACAAAAGAAGAATCGACGCTGCGTATAAGATTCGTTGATTATCTAGATATCTTTTGACGCCTTGCGCACTAGAACTGAACATACGAAAGTAGGATACCAAAGGGTTACGAGGAACAGCAGCCAACTTATTAGGAGAACAGACTAGAGCTGAAATAATCATAACAGAAAAGCCGTGACAAGGCCTCTAACGCTCAGGAATGCGGGCGTGGCTAGGACTCACCGGACCAGACGCCACACCCGCAGAGCGCGCGGGGAACAGGGGAGGGTTTTCTTAGAATTCGGAGAGGAACAAGGGAGAGAGTGCCAAAGTGAATTACCCTTATCTTTGAAAGAGAAAATATTTTTATGTCTCTCTCTATTCTAATGGTGCATCCGATATTTTCTTCCTTTTGCGTACTTAATTTTTGAATTGAATATTTAAGAGGAAAGTTGTTGTCTTAAATGTCATAAAGATTTAGTGATTAATTTTGATTTGAGTGTTGGATAGAGAAGATCCCCTGCAAGGAAACAAAGGTTAGCGAGAGAGAGATTTGCACGATGGAAGTCGAGACAAAGCCAAGAGGCATTAAACAGAATCCAAACCGCAAATATGTAATTAAATAGAATTAATTTATTTTTCCCCTTCTCGAAGATCTTTACTTTCGTTCTCGTTAAAAAGGCTCTTTCTCTTTCGTACTTAATTTTGGAATTGATTATTTATATATTTTGCAAAACGAAAGTTAGTGTCAATAGATTCATCATTTCGGTTTTTCATGCTTTTTTTATTTCTGAAGCAATCTGGAAATCTGCATGAGAGTTTCTTCAAAAACTTCCGTTAATAAATTTGTGACTATCAGATCTGAGATATTTTTGGCAAGCTAAAAGCCCGTCTTAGACGGGCACGAATCTTCTAGTATTTGATAAACGGAAATTTGATAACTGGTTGCCAGGTTTGTTTTGTAAGTCGAGCAGTTGGTTGCTGTTCTTTGAATTTTTCTGAACGCATTTCTGAGCTTTTTTATTAAAAAATTACTAATATAGTGAAATCTTAAAAGAATAAATTGGCAAGAACTGTGCTTACTATAGAAACCAACAAAATATTTATTCTAATCTATACTTATAAAAGGCAATGTTTGTGTGTGTGTGTGCGTGCGATGTCCAGACGAATCTATCGCACTCAGTGATGAAATTTGGTACAGAGGTAATCGTAATGGTGACTCAATGCACCTCGAAGCTCAAATTTTAAATTTTTTGCTAGGAAATGTTTTATTTAATATTTTGTGTTGTTTTTGGTCATTTTTCGCACTAATTTCTCAATAGAACGGTTTTGGATAATTGTACGGAAAAAAAAGATACACCATCGGAAAGAGCAAACGATTTCCGTTCTAATGAAGTTTGTTTCGTACGTCTAACTTAATTTATTGAATTTTGAGAAATTTTTGAAAAATAGTCACTTTTATGGTAATTTTTAATAAGGATTTCTTCAAATTCTCGCATCTGACGTTCTAACATCTCTATAATTTTCATTTTTTTCAGCTTATGATTGGAACGTTTCTGTCGGATTTAAAAAAGAACGGTTAAAATATCTTTTACCGTTTTTTAATTAATTTTTTCTTGATCAGTTCAAACAGTTTTTTTTGCCAGCGAGAGTTTCTCCGGATGATCCCAGAATGCATTGTTGCAATTTCATTGGCTGGTGCGTGACCTTCCTTGCGTCAGGTGACGTCATATGCTTTCATTCCCAGCTTGCATTTTAACAAGCCGATTCCTTCCGGCAGGTGACGTCTTACATTCGCTTCATTGTCGAGAGAAAAATAAGCGGGAAAATCAATAATGTGTATATTTTGTTTTCAAAACTTTTTCGTGTCATTGTGGACATTCCCCCCCCCCATTTTGTTGAAGTCCTGATACTACGGGCAACGCCGTGCGCGTACTGCTAGTTGTATATAAAAAACAATGTCCGAAATTTTATTAATTTAATTATTTTATTTATTTTTGATTCTTCTGAAGGTATTAATTCCCATAAAAATCTATTATAAATCGACGATGGGTTAAATGACAATTCGAGTAACTGGCGTAACTCAACTTAGGTTCCATTCCATTCCATAACCCAGGAAGGTCGACTCAACCCCCCCCCCCGGGTGATGGGGTTTGAGTCGAGAGGGTGTTGACTCACTTTTGATGACCCTCCGGGAAAAAGAAATATGAGAACGAATTAGAGTTGCTGGCATCAACTACAACCAACCTCACCATATTTAAAAAGGCAAGTTAAATATTTAAATAGAGGTGTTACTTAAGAACTCAACTTAGGTTAACGAACATCACCTGTTATGCTCGCGAACCAGTTCGTTATCTAATGTATAGTTGTAAATAAAATTAATTAGTCTGCAGTCTTCGGCTAACATATGCATTTCGAATTTTTACTTTTAATCTATCCTATTAAAATTCGAAGGTAAACAAACGTATGTATGTATGTATGTATGTCCTTCTATCTTCTCACGAACCGCCGAACGGAGAAGCGCGCGGAAGGTACCAAAAGATGGGGAATAATCCAGGGAAGCCATTTCGGCCATTTAAATATCGAAATTTTAATTAGTGAAAAAGATATTAATTAAAAACTAATTGACAACAATGCTTTTCATTGTTTCGGATACTTTATAACAATACTTTTCATTGTTGCAGCGCAATTCAAAATACATTTTATTGTTGAAGTCGTTTACTTTAAAGAACATTGTTACAACAACAATAAAAAAGTGACGCTGACAGAAATAAAAAAAAATGTATTGTTGAAAGTGTATAAATTCTTTTTTTTATCCCGTGATATAACGTCCAACAAAATCATTTTAACGAAATTAAAAGGGGTGTTTTGTTTCTGTAAAGTTATGTGCTGAAAGATATAGATTTAGATGTTAGTGATTTTAATCATTATTCATTGATTTGATCAAGTTTAAATATTTGTGGAAGCTTCTATTTTAAGCTGATACTTGGAAGTTACTATTTTTGCTTTGTTCAATTCTCGCTTTTTCCGATG